>JAWZSL010000136.1:0-119130 GCA_034769285.1 Lutjanus argentimaculatus
CAAAAGTACTCAGAAAGGTTGTCACATTACATACTAGTCTCCAACTACTTGTATAATTAATTAGGTAAAAAAAATGCTTGATAAGTCACCACTGTAGATGTGACAAGTTAAAAGTACAATATAAGTGATCTGTTACAAGTTTGAAAGAACAGTAAGTTCATGATCTGTGACATAAAAACTGTGACATGGTTAAAAACATCATATGGTTATGAGAGACAATTTATAAGTTGTTCACTGATAAGGTGTTTAAAAATGGTAAAAACGCGTTAAAAAGTGTTAAAATTGCTAAAAAGTATTTAATTCATTTAGTTGCTTATTTCATAAATTCTTGCTAAAAGTTCAGCTTTAACAGTAACATCTGTGATCTACAGAGCAGGTCTTGATAAATTTACATACTAAGGCATTGTTATAACTTGCGGATGTTTTATTTCTACATTTGAAGGTGTGCATTGCTGCACTCAAGCGACTGAGGAAAAGAGGAATGAGAATTGGTGGTCGTCATCGATTTGTTGTTATTGATGAGAGCAAATTTGCCCACAAACGGAAGGTAGGCTATATATTTGTATGCATCTGCACTATATTTAGATCATGCAGCACAGCTCTGACAGGTTAATACTTTATCCTGCAGTGCATGTTGAAAGGACACATGTTAAAAAATTTGATACAGCCCAAACCTTATTAAAGTTTCTAATTGCTTTTCTTTATTTATTTTCAGTACCATCGTGGCCGATGTGGCAACACTTGGCGCCGTGAACGGCAATGGGTGTTTGGGATGCTGGAAGTTGACGGGAATTCCAGAAGACCCATTTTGAGGCTTGTCAGAGATCGCTCAAGGCAAACGCTTATAGGCCAAATTCGACGCCATATCAGACCCAGAACATCCATCCTCACTGATGAATGGCGCGCCTACAAGGGGAAACTTGCTCAGTATGGATATGCTCAGTATTCTGTCTGCCATAAAAAAAACTTTGTTGACCGAGAGACTGGTGCTCATACTCAGCATATTGAGCGTGCATGGCAGAACTACAAGCTGGAAGTATGGCGCCATAGAGGTAATCGTACTCCTGAGTCACTGAAGCTTCATCTCAAGATGATAGAGTGGCACCACTGGTTAGGTGTACGTCATTACAATGGTGTCTTGGGCAGACTGATCCATGATGTAAAAAATCAACTCAAGTAAACATCAAATCTCACTCTGTGCATCCTGGGGCCTGTACCATGAAGCGGGATTTGCGCTTAGCGAGAAAACTTCAGGGTTAACCCTGGGTTTTCAGTACCTCGACGCTGGTTCACTTCTTACCGGGGTACATTACCATGGTAACTTATGCTGCACAAGCTAACCTGCTCCGGAGCGGGTTATGTTCAAGAGAGAGATCAACACGTATAAATCACCGCCTACTAATCAGCATTCAGAGAAGATCATGTGTAGCTCGGAGAAACAGTGACGGGCGGATTGCAGTTAAATTAATGAGGAAATTAGCCATCCCACCGCAGCAGTTATGAGAGCGGTGTGCGCAATTACATGCGGCTGTAGCGCAACTTCTTTGATTATTTTTTCCAGACAGGCTGACAGGATGGATCAGGATCTAATGTTGAATTAATCTTCTTTGTTCTTCTTCACATCCAAAATGTCTCACACTCTGTCATGTCAAGTGTAGTTTTATTTTTTTCTCTTAATGTTCCACTGTTTAAATCTGCTGCAGTGACATTCTGCTTTTGTATACAGATGTAAATCTACAACAGAGACTGGCTGAAGCACTAAAGCCTTGTTCTTGTTGTACTTATTATAAGATATGAATTTCAGCCCACTGACCACTTCAAATTATATTTTTATATTTATTTTATATTCGCTCCCAAATCCATTTGATTCCACCGTGATCACAGCTGAAAGAATAAGACTAAAATGCCATAAGATTACATCTAAGGAAGACATTAATTTAATGGAATACACATTACATTATCAGACTGATATATTAATTTACGCATTCACATAGTCAGTGATTTTATGCCAGCTGTCCTTCCTGCATTTAACAGCTGCAGCTGTTTTGCTTTTAGTCTGGATTATGTGTTCTTCATATTAGACTTCTCCATCTTTGTGATTGGTTGTATGCTGCAAACTCCACCCCTTTATGTGAACGCACTCACGGCTTGATTGGGAAACCCTGGGTTAATATACTGAGTTGATAACCACTGTAGTGGTCCCGCTTATCCTGACTGCCTTTGTTAGGTTTAGTGAAGCCAGGTAACAGAAACAGATCCTGAGTATGTTGAACCTACTTCGTGGTACAGGCCCCTGCACTCTATGCATTGCCTGCCGGCAATCGTCCACATCAACAACAACAAAGAAGAATACCGGCACTCGTGTATGGCTGTTACATCACCTCAGACTTTGCCTCACTGACTCATGTTGTTCTCTCCTGACTAGATCCTTGCTCGTGTTGTATGAACTCACAGATGTATGTTGCTTTACGTAAAATGATAATCTGCTCTGGAACCCTCTGTGGAGGAGGAATACAAGTAATGCAACGGGTTGTTTTTTGTACAAAATGTTTTGTGTTCAAATATATAAAGGAACCTGACCTGCAGGTTTTGTAGCCATGTTCTTAACTTAGTAGGTACAGTACTTTGAAAGGAATCAGTGATGGCCTCAAAAGATCAAAAGAATCAAAGATGTCATAAAGAACTATGATGGCCATGCCGTTATCAGACTATCAGTCTTGTTTTATGTTAAACAAGTTCTCCTGTTTTTGGCGAGGTATTTCCCCCCCATAGTACATAATATACATACTGAGTACATGTTGGAGCCCACTGTTTGAAGAGAAGTAATGCAAGGTGCAATGTTTTTCCAAAATGTGATGTTCAAATACATGAAGGAAAAACTTCAATCTTTTGCCTTGTCTGTTGCTTTGTTAAGGTATTTGAATCATTTGACGGTGTAATTACATTTAATGACATCTTAATGAAAGGTTCAACTCTTTCCACTTTATTTGAATTCAAGGAAAACAGTCATGACACTGTTATAAACTGATTTGATGGTGTAATTACATTTAATGACATCTTAATGAAAGGTTCAAATCTTTCCACTTTATTTGAATTCAAGGAAAACAGTCATGACACTGTTATAAACTGATTTGATGGTGTAATTACATTTAATGACATCTTAATGAAAGGTTCAAATCTTTCCACTTTATTTGAATTCAAGGAAAACAGTCATGACACTGTTATAAACTGATTTGATGCTGTAATTACATTTAATGACATCTTAATGAAAGGTTCAAATCTTTCCACTTTATTTGAATTCAAGGAAAACAGTCATGACACTGTTATAAATAGAGTTGCACGGTACCCACAGTACCCACGGTACCCCGCGGTGCCAAATCATAACGGTTCCTACTATACTAGAATTTATACACGACGGTACTACCGTGGATTACTACTACCCGGTGCCAGTTTCCGCTAGTAGCGGCCGCCTCTACTCTCCTCCCGGCTTCTCACTGCATGCTTCTCCCTGTCAACAAACCCACATGGCAATTACTGCAACCTAACTACACAGCTGCTGAATGATTGGCTGTTTGCCGCTTACTGGTGACGTCCGGGGATATGATAAGCTGTTTCCGCACGCTGGGTCCGCCCTTGTGTAAGCTGATTGGCTGTTCGTGTGTTTCTACCGGCAAGAAGGAACTCCATGAAGACAGCTCCGCTTCGATAAAAAATTCGGCGAAAAAAAACAAACAAGCTGTCTCGCCGTGCACTCGCCGTGCACACGCAGCACGGCTTTAGATAACAAACACGATACAACACACTCGGCATGGCAGAAGCACCGGGCCCGAGCGGCGAGTCTGCCGCGGCGGCGGCGTCAGTGGCACCACTAATTTTGCTCAAAAAACCAAACTCCAAAAGTCACATTTGGAACTATTTTGGCTTAAAACAAGGCACAGACGGTAAAGTAATAGACGATAGCCGTCCACTGTGCAGGCGCTGCCACCAAGCTATAGGAGCCAAAGGAGGGAACACAACCAACCTCATAAAACACCTGCAGTGTCGTCACCCAGACTTATATGTCGAATACCAGGTTAGTATGCCCTGTTTATTTTCTCATTGGCTAATATTAATAGCCTATATAATATTATAATTATATTATATGCTCCGTGTACAGGCTGAGGAATGAAGAGTTAAAGGGTGTCAAAGTATAAGGCACCTAGAAAATGCATAAACATATTATTTTATTAGTTATTACAGGGAATCAGTTCCTGTTTATTGTATTTTGTCCTCTGTGGTTTATTATGTTGTTTATGAAGCATTTTATATTTTTTTAAAGACAGTATATTAGTTAAACATTAATGTGGAAAGGAAACTGAATGATTATTTAATTTCAACCATATAAATTCTAACTTCATATATTTGTTTTTTTTATTGCTTATATGCTTTTGTTCATTGTACTCTTTTTGACCCAGTTATGAACTAAAAACCATTGAGACCATTAATTCATGTTATGTATTTCCCATCCCTTATTTCAGAGAGAGCCATCCAACCCAAAAGGGAAGCAACCCATGGCCAAGACCATACCTGAAATGTATGAGCAACAAAGAAAATATCAGCCAACTTCAAAGGAAGCCACAACATTGAACAGAGCAGTGGCTGAATTCATATGTTTGGACCAAATTCCAATATACACAGTGGAAAAGTCAGGCTTTAAGGAATTGGTGAAGAAATTAAATTGTAAATATGAACTTCCTGGGAGGAATTTCTTTATGTATACAGAAATACCCAGGCTTTACTCAGAAACCAGAGAGGCAGTTATGGAGCAGCTGTCAGGACCCAACAAGTACTTCTCCTGTACTACTGATCTGTGGACCAGCAGGGCCATGGATGCCTACATGACCATCACTGTGCAGATGATAACAGAGAGCTGGGAGATGGATGCATGGTGCTTGGGGTGCTCTGAGATGAACAGTGACCACAATGCTGAAAACCTATTGGAAGCCCTGAATGAAACCATGGAAGACTGGAATATGGACAAAAACAAGATGTCAGCTGTCACTACTGACAATGCATCAAACAACATAAAAGCCTTCTCACAAAGATACACCTGGATACCATGTTTTGGACATAACCTCGATTTGGCTACTGACAAAGCGCTGGCTATCGACAGGGTGTCATCCGCCTTATCCAGACTACGGAAAACTGTCTCTGCTTTTTCCAGGTCACCAAAGATGTCCAGGCTACTGCTAGAGAAACAGACAGACTTGGGTCTACCTCAGAAAAAGCTGCTTCATGATACACCAACACGCTGGAGCTCTGGTTATGACATGGTGGAGAGGTTCTTAGAGCAGCAGCAGGCTGTTAGTGCTGCCCTGGCCACCGAGAGGAAGAAATGGCATCTCGTGCCTAGGGACAGTGACATCACCACACTTGAAACAGTGAAGGAGGTGCTCAGACCACTGCGACGGTTCACAGATGTTCTCAGTGGAGAGAAACTCCCCACAATCTCTGCAGTTCAAGTGGTCATGTGGGAGATATCCTCTTGCCTTGCTGCATCTGAAGATGATGCCCCCCTGTGCCGTGAAATGAAGGAGAAAGTTCTAGAGGATCTCAACAAAAGATACGCAGACAAGGATTTACAGATTATTCTTAACTGTGCCACCTATCTTGATCCTCGTTTCAAAGACACCTTTGTGGCGATGACACCTGAGGTGAAAGAACGTCTCATCAAGGACATCGAGGAGCAGGAGACTCTGCAACACACTGAGGCTGAGGCTGAAGTTGAAGTAGATTCACCAGAGAAGCGGCCGAGAGCGGACATGCAAAGTCTCCTGGCGAGCATAAAAACAAAAAAAAAAGGAGAGGTCAGTGCTGCCTCCTCTTGCTCCCCCAGATCTGGGGAAAGGATGGCCAACACAATCCAGCATGAGCTTGATGTCTACGGCAGAATGAGAGAGATCAGCGGGGACAACAACCCGCTTGAGTGGTGGAAGTTAAATTCTGGGACTCTGCCACTCCTCTCCAAATGCGCACGTAAATACCTGTGCATTTCAGCCTCTAGCTGTGCCTCTGAACGGGTGTTCAGCACTGCTGGAGGGATCTGCACCCCTAGACGGGGCAGATTAGATCCAGAAAGATTAGACATGCTTGTTTTCATTTCCAAAAACCTGCGTGAAATCAAGAAGAGGTCACAGAAGTAATGTAGACTCTGTCTATATTGTATAGTGTTCAGTATGTTGTTGTTATTGTTATTTAAGTAATATTTAAGTTATTATGTATAGAATTGAGCTACAGTTCAATGAAGTAGCCTTTGATATGCCTTTGCATAAGTTCTGTTCTACCTCAAATAATACCTCAAAGTTTGACTGGACATACAATCAGTGGATCTGTTTTTTATTTTTTTTAATTATTTAATAATTGTTGTTCATAACAATATTTGTTTCAGTCTAATTCTTACTTCACCTGTGTTATGTTTATTATGCACCAAACAACATTATAAGTAATTAATAAGTATTTATAACTTGTACAAACAAATTGCAGTTCATAAAAAGAATAATAATAAAAAAAGGGTGTGGTATTGTGATACTACCCGGAACCGTGATACTTTGTCTGGTATAGTATCGTGGTTACTCATTTTGGTATCGTGACAACTCTAGTTATAAACTGATTTGACGGTGTAATTACTTTTAATGACATCTTAATGAAAGGTTCAAATCTTTCCACTTTATTTGAATTCAAGGAAAACAGTCATGACACTGTTATAAACTGATTTGACGGTGTAATTACATTTAATGACATCTTAATGAAAGGTTCAAATCTTTCCACTTTATTTGAATTCAAGGAAAACAGTCATGACACTGTTATAAACTGATTTGACGGTGTAATTACTTTTAATGACATCTTAATGAAAGGTTCAAATCTTTCCACTTTATTTGAATTCAAGGAAAACAGTCATGACACTGTTATAAACTGATTTGACGGTGTAATTACATTTAATGACATCTTAGTGAAAATTTCAAAAGTATCACTGTAGGAGGGAAAATATGACATTTTAAACTCATTTGACCGTGTAGTTACACTTAATGAAAAGGACTACATTTATGACACAATAATAATGGTCCCATGACAGCCAACGTCAAAACCAACCATGTATGACAGTTTAATGTCATGTTTAGATATAAAGATAAATAGTTTTTTAACGTTTGACAATTAGGTCTGCTATGTCATGTTTATGACAAGTTATGTTGTCTTGGTTTATGTCAAGTTGTCATGACAAAGACATCTTAAACAATGTCAACTTAGCATCAAAAGTGACATAATTTACCGAATGACACTTAATGACATCTGTCATAAGGATTCATTCATGTTCATGACAGGTGTCATGTCATGATTATGACAGTCTTATGACAGTGTTATGAACCCACATTCAAATAAAGTGTTACCAAATACGCAAACGTAAAAAACAAGGTAATTAAGATAATCACTTGAAGAATGAATGCAAAACGTATAAGAATAGCTGAAAAAGCAAAATTCAAATTCAATGGAAAAAGCATGTGCTGAAAAACGCAACTGGGGTTCTTAAAAGGAAAATACTTAGTTACTAAGTGTGAAGAAACTGTGACGAAGAAGAAGAGCGAACTAAGAGAGTGAAGAAGAAGTGAAGTATAGGAGAAGAAGCGATGAAGTGAAGAGAGGCGCCGAGATCAATAGTCTTATCAGACGCATTTGAGTGGGCGTGTTTCTGGCAGGCGGGCCTCTTCACTTTAGACTTTGATTATTTTCACTCGGGAGCTAATTAAACGAATTTAACGTGGTTTGTATGGTTTTAAATATTATGCGCGATAGACACATACTTTTCTCATTATGTTCAAAAATCGGTTTTCATCAAAACATATTAAACAGGATTATCATGTTACATTTAACAGAGTGATAAACGTTTCTTATGAAACGCTACAAACTATCCTAAGTTTCTGTAACACAGGACATACAAAAAGTGAAGATAACATACTGTGGAAAAACATGTTGATTAATCAATTTAACCACATTCAACTTCAAATGATAATTATAAGATTCTTGCAAGAACTTCGTTAACTGTCGCCAAAAGATGGCAATGTGACTTCATGTAACATTTTGTGATTAAATGCATGAAATTGTAACTAGCTTAAACTATAACATACAGAAATGAGAGATGCATCAAATTATTCAGAAATGAGTTCTGGAAAAGGATACAGTACACAGACTTTGATTAAATGTTCATTTTCACTTTCAGGAGAAGTTTTGAGTTTGTTAACACAGAAAATCAGTTTTACAAAGGAATTAGAGATTTACAACCCCATCTGGCGTCTTATCAGGAGGAAAGGGGAGAGCAGGATGGAGCAGAACAAAAGGGGATTCTTTGGTTGTTATATCAGCTAGAAGATGTAAATGTAAGAAGATAGAGAAAGAAGGACAAAGTGTTGTTCTGGAGAAGGAATACTGGTCCTTAGAACAACTTCAGTGTCTTTAACACAAAGAAGCTTACTTCTTAGCAGGGCTTAGTAGCCGTGAAGTGGTTGTTTAGGGATAAGTTGTAGAATATCAAAGGTTCGTAAGTGTCTTGACTAACGGCTTCCCGTGTCAGTGTGATGTGAATCAGGACACCCTGGGGAGGGGTGAGCATCCTGGCGGGTTCTTCTCTTAACGCCTTTTAAGGGAATGGCGCCAAAAGTCCTCTGAAAGAATGTGTATCTGTTCAGGTTGTTGTTTACCTAAAAGTCATAAATACTTCAGTATTGGAGATCCCTTGTTCGAGGCCTGTCCTGGCTTGGTGAGCAAGGGCTGTGTTCCTACAGAAATAAATAGCCCCAGTTTCAAAGTAATGTCCATTAAATTCATCATCAACCTAATCATCTCCATTATCAAGCAGTCTTTCACTTTACCTATTCTTTACAATCCCAGAATCTCTACATCCATTTGCCTTGCAAATAAATGGGACATATGGATTAATACAAGACATTAAAAAACAATAAATATATAAGAATGTGCCCTTATATGTGTTGTATTGTTGGGCAAACAAGAACAAACCAAACAAAAAAACAAACATATATATACATACATATTGTGTATGGTCGCCAGCTTCTCGTTGTTCTCCCGTCTGAATGTTTTGAGCTCAGACAGAATTGCTGCATGAACGCTGTCCTCCTCGTCCGACCTGGGCTCAGGGTTAGTCTTAACATTAGCCTCTCCAAGTTCACACTGTTGAAAAAAGTTTGGCTTTGCGTCTATTTTCCCGTCTGAGGACTTTATTTCCTTCGAGTTCCTGGTGTGGTGACTCATTCTGGTCTCAAAAATTAATGTTACGCCACTCTTGAATCTATATTTTAATCGAGGAGGGTGGAATTCAGTTTCGGCAGGTCGCTGCTTCACTGACAAGCAGCCGCCATATCAGATGCCAGAACCGGAAGCCCCAAATTTATTTTTTGAAAGTTTTATTATTTCGTCATCCAAATTATGAGTCATAGCCTACATCTGTGGTTTAGCACTTTTTCCTCTAAATTTTGCTGCTGGCTAGTCTTAAGTAAAGGGGCCTTCACATGATAAGAAATTTGCTCTTCGCTCACCACCAGGTAGGGCGCAGAGGTTCTGAGCGGACGCGGCAGAGCTCAGGAATACGTCATCAACAAGTGCGAGGTATTCACAGTTGCTAGGCAACACCAGTGCTACTTGTTACACCGGAAAGAAGACGAGGAGGAAAACGATAATATACGTATACGTATTGTATTCACAAACCTGATAGCCCGATCTTACTATTGACATTTCGCCATGCATAACTCGTCCTACCAAGATTATAGTATGTTTTGAAAGTGGTATTATATAGTTCAGGGAACTCAGACACACAGAGAATGAGTTTTTCTTTCTTCTTCTCTCCCTCCTCTGCTTGTATGAGTCACTTCTGGCACATCACAAAGAACTGTTATCTTATTGGTTGCGCGTTGAAAGGTCAGCGGCAAATGAGATCAAAGTTCAAATAATTTGAACTTTGAGCGCGGCGGTAAGCGGCAGATCCGAGCGGCGCCACGCCGAGGGTAGCGGTACCACTTAGTCGGGCGCCACTGCTCTCTCCATAGGAAAACAATGGGATAGCCAGCGCAAAGTGTTTTTACCACTGATCATGTGTAGGGGCCTTAAGGCTGCAACTAATGATTATTGTCATTGTTGATTAATCTGTCAATTATTTTCTTGATTAACTGATTAGTTGTTTGGTCTCTAAAATGTCAAAAAATGGTGAAAAGTGTTGATCAGTGTTTCCTAAAGCCCAAGGTGATGTGCTGAAATGCCTTGATTTGTCCAGAACTAGGATTTTTTCCTTTAAAAATGACTCAAACTGATCAATCGATTATCTTATCTCATCGATTATTCGATTAAACATTCTAAATCTCATCTCAAGTCTCCCTCAGCTGGCCATGGATGTCAAATCCAAAGAAATTAAGTCTCAGAGTAAAATAGAGACTTAATAGTTGCAGCTCCAGACAGATTTTTTTCGTTTTTGTCCAAAAACGTCTCTTTTGATAATAAAGGTTGCTGAGCTCTGATCCAAAGGATCCTACTTTATAGCAGCAACAAAGACCTGTAAGTAGAGTTCAGCTCTGCTTGCTGACATCTAAACATAATCTCTTATCTATTTATATCAAGTCATTGTTTTTATTTAATTAATATAGGCTTTATGTCTTTGTATTTGTTTTGCATTTTTATCATTTATCAAACTAAAGTAAATGCTGTTTGTTTATCTTTACCATAGTAGAAGTTTTATTCTGGTGTTTTAGTCGTAGTCAAGTTACATTTTAGGATGAGATTCAGAGCAGCTGTTGTGTTTGGTAATGTAGATAAAATATTATATCACAGTCCATGTCATTTTATGTGAAACATTTTCTGGAAATTCAATTAAAAATCTGTTTATGGACAAAAATGTAAATGTCTGCCTTTGAGTAACTCACTGAATGAATAAATGATAAAAGAACAAAAATCTCTGCTGGCTGATAAATCTCTATTGTCTATATGAACATAAAGCCCAACCCTGCTGTTACCAGGGAGGAGTTTTCATGAGATAATGTGTCATTGGTAAGACCTGAGCTTCATCATTTGAGCTGCAGTTCTGACAGTGGTGGCTGGTCAATAGAGGGCGCTATTTTTAGGGCACCGTCCCACCACTCCACTAGACCTTCACTGAACAAGATTTAATAGCTTTTTATACCATGGTCTGGGTGAATTTTTCGATTCTGTTTGGGGCTGCAGGGTGTCCGTTAAAAAGTGTTGTAGGACACCTATAAAAAAGTTCTGGTCAAATACCCTAAATTTTTCTAAATTATTGCGCTGGCTCAAACGCTAGTTGGTAACCGTGGCAACAGAAACTGGAAAAACATACATTACATTATTATTATTTACAGAACCACAGCCTCCGGGGAGCACGGCTTGTGGGTCGACTCTCAGACGCCGGGCTGGAGACACGCCAGATCATGTCTGTGACGGGGCATCACTGTAAAAGCAGCCTGCAGGCTTATTGGGCTCCGTCAGTCAAGGAGAGACGAGAATGGAGCAACATTTTGTCGCCCCGGGCAACATCCCAACCAGCAGTGGTCAGGGTCCACAAACGTTAAATACTCCGTCCTTCAAATGCCATTTATGATGGACATGCCAGTATCTCTATCAAATTTCACGATCAACGGCAATGTTGCATTTAATTTTAAATAGTTCCTCGCCTGTCTTTCTGTCTTGCTTATCTTACTTACTTACTTGCTTGATACGAGTGAATGGTGGATAATATTTATAAAAACGATTTAGGATGGGACTGCTTGATACACATTTAATGATCAGAGTGAATGGTGGTAATATTTCTTGCAAAAAAAAATGATTTAGGAAACTATCTGTGGACTTTGATTCTTTGAAACAAAATTTTGCATCATCCTCTGGACACACACAACCCGGTAAGAGGTTGCACTTGCCCTATGAAAGGGATACTTGGTATCACTTAACATAACGTTAAGCAATCATCTCACTTCCCTCCACTGATTAGGCCTAATTTTCACAGCTGCGGCCGACCGAGCTGCAGGTTCTGTGGCCAGAGCCTTTTACCTTGGCAATGCGTCACAACGGGGAGATATTAAATAGCCCACTCAGCCGCTTCTTGTGAAAAACTTACGATTTTAACAGTAAAAAACAACATTAACGTATTAATAATTGATTTAATATTTATTTCTTTCGAAAGGGTGACCATGGTATAAGCGGGATAATGCCCTTCGAGGTGTCCATTATCAGAAATGAATGGACTTTCGCGGAAGCAACCACGCCTCCGCGTCGTCCAAATTCATTTCTGATAATGGACACCTCGTTGGGCATTATCCCTTACTTGTAGTACAGTTGTAGATATAGAACCTTTAGGCTTCATTTATATTGATCTTCACAAGTATGATCCAAATATGTTACATTCAACAGTATGTGAAGGACAACCCCACAGAAGAAGCTGGAGATGGAGGTAACAGCTGGACAGAGGTGCTAACACCACCTGCCTGCCCTCACTACTGTCTAACTGGAGCAGCCAGCAGAGGAGAGAATGGAAGACCTGTTACACATGACTGTTTGTTCAGGGTGAAACTTGGGATGTAAAATAGAGACAAAAAACACACTGCTCTGTGAAAAAGTCGTTTCCACACACTGTACAAGACATCATGACTTGACACAAAGTCAACTTAAGATATGAATAAAAACAGAATAATAGAGTGGGAAATTTTGGTGCATCATAAACCTATAAAAGAAACAAAAAAATCCAACAAACCCTTAAATTAGATTAATATACAGAATATAGACTCTGAGTGGTTAAAAGCTGTTTGAGTGAATTATTCTTTCCTGCTGACTGTGAGAGTTGCTCTGATATAATTTCCATATTTTCCATATTCTGACTACTAGCTCTCTGTGCCATGCAAAAACAGGTATAATAACAGGTATAATTTTTTATCAACCTGCTGCATGTTGTCACACACCATATTTACTGCACAGACTGTTTGGATGCAGAGGACGACACATCAGATGTTGGTGTAGGGAACTCATCCAGGTAAATTTTGTCAGATTACTTTTTTCTTATATGTAGAGATGATTAAAAGGGATAAAAGAACTGCAAACTTTCATGAAAATGAATATTCAACTGTAACAAGCAGACAGCATTGAAGTGAAGGTGAACAGAATAGTGCTGTGAAACCAAAATGGTTTTGACTAATATATTGTAAGAATTACAAGTTTGTGATTGACAAAAACAAAAAATAAGAAAGGTAAAAAAATATGCAAAAATAATAAAGTATGTTGAATGAAATAAATGAGGTAAAGAAAGAATGAAAGAAGAAAATGAGATAGAGCTTTATATATATATATATATATATATATATACATATATAGCAACAATAACTGATAAAGCCACACCAGCTTGGATGTCGCCTGGTCCAACAAGGTCTGCATTAGGTGTTGAGGGACCAGGACACCCTGATGAGAAGCTGGCTACTGGAACATGACATACGTGGAGCAGGGCAAAGAACAAGACACTGCTGGAATGCTACTACACCAGCAACCCCAGTGAGAGAGGGTATATGAAGAGGATGTGGGACCTATGGATGCTTCAATATCCCACATCCACGAAGACTGCAAAGCAACTTGTGACCCAGTGCTCTAATATCCGTAAGAAGAACCTACAGTCGCAATTAGAGATTGATGAGGTACAATGTGCCTCATCCACTGCACAAAGTTGCTATGGCAAGGGGGAGCCAGGGCGACAGGTCATTGCGGGGATGTCATCTGCATCCTAAAATAACGAGATTGGGTACCAAGCCCCAAGAAGCACAGATACCCTGAATACAAAGGCAGCTGACCTGAGAGAACAGATAACAGGATCTTGGGGGATCAACTACCTACCTGCCAAGGCTAAGAGACAAAGTACCAGATGAATCTCTACTGGAAGACGTGAACATGGCACTGATGACTATATCCACAGAAACCATCACCGAGACCAATCAGCTGATGTATGCAGCAGCAAACAGTCATCCTACGCATGCTAGGCTACAAGATGAACAGCAGTAGCCGGAAGGAGCAGGGGAACCCTCCATGGAAGAGGAGACTGGAGAGCAAGATCACGACAACAAGGAGGGAGGTTAACTTGCTAAATGAGTTACAGAAAGGTGTAAAGATCGGGAAGGAAGTGCCAAGGAGATACAACAAGCTGTCCATAGATGAAGCTCTGGAGACTGCCAAGCAGAGGCTCACAGCCCTGGCTACCCACCTTAAGAGATACAGCAGAGAAGCTGAGACCAGGAGAATAAATAGATTGTTCTCCAACAACCCAGCTAAGTTCTACTCTCAATGGCAGGGTAGTAAGAACACCCAGACAGACCCACCAAAGGCTGAAACTGAGCTCTACTGGAAAAGTATCTGGGAGAAGGAGGCATCGCATAACACCAATGCCCAGTGGTTGCACAAATTGAAAGCAGACCACAGTAGCCTCCCAGAACAGGAACCAGTAGAAATTACCACCACAGACATCCAAGAAAGAGTGTCTAAGATGAAGAGCTGGACAGCACCAGGGCCCGACATGATCCATGCCTACTGGCTCAAAAAGCTAACCGCACTCCATGAACGACTGGCAGCACAGATGAACCAGCTGCTAAGATCGGGAACCCACCCAGAGGGCTGACCCAAGGCCGTACAGTCCATCATGAAGGACCCACAGAAGGGCCCAGTACCAACTTCCGGCCTATAACCTGCACATGGTACAACATGGAAGCTCCTGTCAGGCATTATAGCAGCTAAGATGAGTAGGCACATGGATCAGTACATGAGTAGAGCACAGAAAGGAATTGGCAACAACACCAGAGGAGCCAAACACCAGTTACTGGTTGACAGGGCAGTCACCCAGGACTGTAAGACCAGAAGTACCAACCTGTGCACTGCCTGGATTGACAACAAGAAGGCCTATGACTCGATGCCACACACATGGATACTGGAGTGCCTAGACCTCTATAAGATCGACAGGACACTTAGAGCCTTATCAAGAACTCAATGGGGTTGTGGAAGACAACTCTGGAAGCCAACTCACAGCCAATTGCAGATGTGAGCATCAAATGTGGTATATACCAAGGAGATGCACTGCCCCCCCTGCTGTTCTGCATAGGACTGATCCCCCTCAGCCAGATCATCACCAAGAGTGGCTTTGGATACCAATTCCGAAGTGGGACAACAATCAGCCACCTCCTCTACATGGATGACATCAAGCTGTATGCCAAGAGTGAGCATGACATTGGGATGTCATTCGGACTGGATAAGTGTGGACGGATGGTGTGTAGAAGAGGGAAGATGATCACCATTGAAGGGGTTGAACTACCTGAAGGCAACATAGCAGATGTTCAGGACAGCTACAAATACCTGGGGATCCCACAGGCAAATGGCAATCATGAGGAGGCAGCATGGAGATTAGCCACAGCCAAATACCTTCAGAGGGTGAGGCAGGTCCTGAAGAGTCAGCTGAATGGCAAGAACAAGATCCAGGCAATAAACACCTACACCCTGCCAGTGATCAGATACCCTGCTGGTATAATATCCTGGCCACTGGAAGAAATGGAAGCCACTGATATCAAGACAAGGAAGCTCCTTACGATGCATGGAGGGTTTCACCCTAAGACCAGCATCCTGAGGCTATACACTAAGCGGAAGACAGGAGGCCGCGGACTAATGAGCGTCAGAGCCACTATCCAGGAGGAAACAGCAAGCCTCTGGGAGTACATCAGGAAGATGGCCCCCAATGATGACCTGCTGAGTGAATGCCTCAAGCAGCAGCAGAAGCCCAGTAAGGAGGAGCCAGAAGGGTTGGCATGGACAGACAAGCCCCTGCATGGCATGTACCATCGACAGTTTGAGGAAGTGGCTGACATAGCGAAAACATACCAGTGGCTGGAAAAGGCTGGACTGAAAGACAGCACAGAGGCACTGATCATGGCCGCACAAGAGTAAGCTTTGAACACAAGGTCAATAGATACCATGGCAGACAAGACCTCAGGTGCAGGCTGTGCAAAGATGCCCCTGAGACAATCCACCACATAACAACGGGGTGTAAGATGCTGGCAGGGAAGGCATACATGGAACGTCATAACCAGGTGGCTAGCATCATACACAGGAACATCTGTACTGGAGCTCCCAGGATCAAGGTGGAAGACACCCCCAAAGGTGATCTAGAACGACCAAGCCAAGATCCTGTGGGACTTCCAGTTCCAGGGCAGACAAACTGGTGATGGCGAACCAACCGGATGTAGTGGTGGTAGACAGAGAACAGAAGACAGTCACAGTGGTGGATGTAGCGATCCCAAGTGACAGTAACATCAGGAAGAAAGAGCACGAGAAGCTGGAGAAATATCAGGGTCTCAAGGAAGAGTTGGAGAAGATGTGGGGTGTAAAGGCAAAAGTGGTCCCAGTAGTGATCAGGACACTTGGAGCAGTAACCCCCAAGCTGGGAGAATGGCTCCAGCAGATACCAGGAAGAACATCTGAGATCTCTGTCCAGAAGAGCGCACTCCTGGGAACAGCCAAGATCCTGCGCAGAACCCTCAAGCTCCCAGGCCTCCCTGGTAGAGGACCCGAGCTTGAAGGAGGCACAATACCGCCCCAGGCGGGGCGAGAAGGGAATTTATATGTGTGTGTGTGTGTACATATATATATATATATATATATATATGTGTGTTGTGTACATATATGTATATAGTCTATAACCTGATCTCTCATCTCTCAAACAGGTTTCACTCTGAAGAATGGAAGATGTCTACATGAACATCACCTTACAGGACAACAGCTATGATTACAGCAACATCACCTCCAACTACAGCAACATCACCTACGACTACTCTGACTACAGTGATTGGTATTACTCATCACCTTGGTTCATCATGAAAGTGGTGACATGTGTCATCATTGGTGTCGGCCCCGAAGGTGCGTGCAGCCTGTTGCAGTCGCTCCTGCCGTTTCTTTGTTTTTTCCAACTTTTTTTGCTTTATTATTTAACTATTTCGACTTGGTATTTTCCTGACTTACTTTTGAAGCTGCGCCCTCTCTGAATATGCTTTTTGAGAGAGTTTTGTCCTTTTTCTTCACGCTTTATTTACTTTTTTCACTCGGACCCAGCACCGTTGCGCAACAACTACATGGCCGCTTTGTTTACTCCAGAGAACAGCTGATCGCGCTGAGGCCGGCCGGGTTGTCAGCTAGAACATCAGCGGTCCCTGCTGAACTATGGAGGAAAACACACAGAGGACGCAGGGGAGGATTTAAACAACAGATGAAAA
Organism: Lutjanus argentimaculatus; assembly: GCA_034769285.1. Lineage (NCBI taxonomy): Eukaryota > Metazoa > Chordata > Actinopteri > Lutjaniformes > Lutjanidae > Lutjanus > Lutjanus argentimaculatus. The sequence goes on from JAWZSL010000136.1 coordinate 17,325, forward strand.
AAGCTGGGTCGAGACAACGGAGGCTTATGGAGAAGAGGAGATATAAGCCGTGTCTCCCCTCTCTCATCATGGGCAACGTGAGGTCGCTGGCAAATAAGACGGATGAGCTAACAGCACTTGCCAGGAGTCAGAGGGAGTACCGGGAGTGTAGTCTGATGTGCTTTACGGAGACATGGCTGCACCAGGACATACCCGACGACAACGTCTCCATCGATGGCTTTCAGACTGTTCGGGCCGACCGGGATCGCACCGAGAGCGGTAAGCGCAAAGGAGGGGGGCTTGCCGTGCTAGTTAATAACCGCTGGTGTAATCCTGGTCACATTACCATCAAGGAACGCATCTGTTGCCCGGATATTGAGCTGTTGGCTGTTGGACTCAGGCCGTATTATTTGCCCAGGGAGTTTTCACATGCCATTATTGTGACTGTTTACATCCCCCCCTCTGCCAACCCGACGTCGGCATGTGACGTCACTCACTCCGCCATAGCCCGTCTGCAGACTCAACACCCGAGTGCATTCATCGCCATCTCGGGTGACTTCAACCACATCAGCATGGCAACAACCCTGCCCAGCTTTACCCAGTATGTTAACTGTCCTACAAGAGAAGGGAGAACCCTGGACTTGCTGTATGCAAACGCCAAGGATGCATACAGCTGCTCCCCCCTCCCCCCTCTGGGTAGGTCAGATCACAACCTGGTACACCTCAACCCCCGCTATGTACCTCTAGTGAGGAGCCAACCTGCGACCACCAAGACAGTGAGGAGATGGTCAGAGGAGGCTTATGAGGCACTACAGGGCTCTGTGAGCCGCATGGAGAGGACATTGATGGGCTCACAGAATGCATAACAGACTACATCACTTTCTGTGTGGACTCCACTGTCCCAGCCAGGACGGTCCATTGTTATCCAAATAACAAACCGTGGGTAACAAAGGACATCAAAGCCATCCTCAATGCAAAGAAGAGGGCTTTCAGAGCTGGTAACAGGGAGGAGGTGAGAACGATACAGGGGGAACTAAAGGTGAAAATCAGGGAGGCTAAGGAGAAGTACAGGAGGAAGCTGGAGTGGAAGCTCCAGCAGAACAACATGAGAGAGGTCTGGAGTGGAATGAGGACCATCACTGGCTTCAGGACCAACAACACCAGAGGAGTTGAAGGCAGTATTGACAGGGCCAATGAACTGAATCTGTTTTTTAACAGATTTGATAATGCTGGCCCTGCCCATCCCCCCACTGACTCTTCTGCTGTATGTTTTGGACAACCCCCCCCCCCCCCCCCCCCCCCCCCCCCCCCCCCCCCCCCTCCTCCTTTTTCACCTTCTTACATCCCCCCACCATGCAGTGTGAGACCTCCTCACACCTCCTCCCCGCTGGCCCAACTGAATGTACTCTCCATCTTGAGGACTACACCCCTCCCACATCTGCCACCCCCACAGTGTGCCTCACTGCTGAGCAGGTGAGAAGACAGCTGTTGAAGCTCCACTCAAGTAAGGCTGCAGGCCCTGATGGTGTCAGCCCCAGGGTGCTCAAAGCCTGTGCCCCCCAGCTGTGTGGAGTTCTTCAACATGTCTTCAACTTGAGCCTGAGTCTCCAGAGGGTCCCCGTGCTGTGGAAGACATCCTGCCTCGTTCCTGTACCGAAGACGTCACGTCCCAATGAAATCAAGGACTACAGACCCGTGGCATTAACCTCCCACATCATGAAGACCCTGGAGAGACTTGTCCTAGAGCAGCTCCGGCCCCTGGTCAAGCCACACCTGGACCCCCTCCAGTTCGCCTATCAGCCCCGACTTGGAGTGGAGGACGCCATCATCTACCTGCTCAACCGCGTCTACACCCACCTGGACAAGCGAGCACTGTGAGAATCATGTTTTTTGACTTCTCCAGTGCATTCAACACCATCCGTCCAGCTCTACTGGGTGACAAGCTGACAGCGATGCAGGTGGATGCCCCCCTGGTGTCCTGGATTGTTGACTACCTGACTGGCAGACCACAGTACGTGCGCCTGCAGCACTGTGTGTCGGGCAGTGTGGTTAGCAACACCGGGGCCCCGCAGGGGACTGTCCTCTCTCCATTTCTCTTCACCCTTTACACCACGGACTTCAACTATTGGACAGAGACCTGCCATCTTCAGAAGTTTTCTGATGACTCTGCCATAGTTGGATGTATCAGCAAGGGTGATGAGGACGAGTACAGGGCTACTGTGGACAACTTTGTCACATGGTGTGAGCGGAACCATCTGCAGCTCAACGTGGCAAAGACAAAGGAACTGGTTGTGGATCTGAGGAGGACCAAGGCACCGGTGACCCCTGTTTCCATCCAGGGGGTCAGTGTGGACATTGTGGAGGATTACAAGTATCTGGGAGTACACATTGACAATAAACTGGACTGGGCAAAGAACACCGACGCTCTCTACAGGAAGGGCCAGAGCCGTCTCTATTTCCTGAGGCGACTGAGGTCCTTCAACATCTGCCGAACTATGCTCAGGATCTTCTATGAGTCTGTGGTGGCCAGTGCTATCCTCTATGCTGTTGCATGCTGGGGCAGCAGGCTGAGGGTGGTGGACGCTAACAGACTCAACAAACTGATCCGCAAGGCCAGTGACGTTGTTGGAACTGAGTGTGACTCCCTGATGGTGGTGTCAGAGAGGAGGATGCTGTCCAAGCTACGGACTATCCTGGATAACGACTCACACCCACTCCACCCTCTGCTGACCAGACACAGGAGTACCTTCAGTGGGAGACTCATACCACCAAAATGCACCACTGAGCGCCACAGGAAATCATTCCTGCCTGTGGCCATCAAACTGTACAATTCCTCCCTCTGAGTGGCCCTTGGACTATTCACCCAGTAATTTGTTATATATTCATACAGTTCTCCAGTTCACACAACTTAAATAATTACTCTGTGCAATAATTTAGCTAGTGCAATAACTGTAAACTGTTAAATATGCAATTTTTGTCAATCTCATACCACAATGCACATGTACATAATCCTTAATTTTGCACTACTTTTCCAAATTTGTTCTATTTTTCTTTTCAGAAAGCAATGCACATACCTTACCATCACTGTATATAGTCTGTTTATTATCTATTTTTACCATCTGTGTATATTTGATAGGTTAGATATATATTTTTAAACTTCTCACTATATTTTTATTCTTATTTTATATTTTTATATTTTTTATATTTCACTTCTATTTGCACTATATCTTTCTTGATCTTGTAAGGAGCACCTGTAACATCAACAATTTCCCCTCGGGGATAAATAAAGTATTCTGATTCTGATTCTGATTCTGATTGCTCCTGTCACTATCCGCATTTTCTATTTCTATGTTCATTCTCAAGTCAGACATATCACCTTCAACCTCATCATACTCCTTCCATTCCCACTGTTCATATTCTTCCTGGCTGGGACCCTCAAAGCTCTGTCTGCTTCCATCTCGGTCACCCCTGATGAAAAATGACAGATTGTGGGAGTTTTGCTTTTGGTGTTGGTTATTTACACACTGTTGTTCCTGCCCTGCATCATTTTGAACTATTACAAAACCTTTTACAATCTGTCTGTCATCTTTGCTAAGTTGAGTCCTCTTGCAGACTTGACTCTGTATGTTTTCATGAGGAAAGGGACCATAGACAAGCTTTTGTCCTCTGTGTGTTGTTGCAGAATGGACAGTGATGATACCAACAGTTCATCAGTATGAATGATGACAGCATTTACACAGTCAGCTTCATGTAGGCAGAGAAGGAGGGAGAGAGAGAAAGGAGAGAAAACACAAGGAGAAATGTAGACAAATAGAACAGACAGAGAATCAGATATTATTATTTGATGAACTGAGCTCATTATAACCTAAATTGTTGTTTTGACTGTTGTTTGTATGTTTCACAAAGACAAGCATCTTGACAAGTCTTTAGGACTTTTTTAGTTTTCCATACACATTTTAATTCATTGATTTGTTTTTTCTTCATTATAACTAATGTAGACCCTGTGGCCAAACCTGGATTTGTCTTGCATTCTTATCATTTATAAAACTAAAGTAAATGCTATTTGTTTATCTTTTATTTTAGTTTTGTGATGAATGCGATTCAGGGCAGCTGTATTTTGCTCAGTAATATGGGTAAAATCCTGCTTAACTGCATTTGTAATTTTATTTGCAATTGTCTAATGTCTGGAAATTCAGCTATTCTCTATAGATAAGAGCCTAAAATTATTGGAGGTAATTTTAGCTGGAGTTCTGGCAGTGGCAGCTGGCCAATAGAGGGCGCTAGTTTAGGGCAGCACCCTATCACTCAATACATCATAGAATGTTATTAAAGATTTACAACTTTAATATATGTATGCTATATATTTTTTTTTTTAAATGAGCAAGGTAATTTGGGGTGCCAATTCTTTGACCTCTTTGCGGTGTCTACCATACATTCTAAGACTTTGACTTGACTTGACTTGCACTTTGCATGATAGTGTATCCTTCTTTATTGTAAATACATTTTTTATTTTTTTTAATGAATGTATCTGTAGTCTGATTACAACTTTATCTGTAACTGTAATAGAATACGGTTACCTTTTTAAAATCCAGATTATGTAATCCCCTTACATGTAATCCGTTACTCCCCAAATCCGATTATTAAGACTGAAGCATCAATGTGTAAGCAGCATTTGCGACGGCTCACAACCTAGGCGATATAAAATCATTACTTTGCTCATTAAAGGTGCATTCCAGGACATGTACGCTAGGGTTCACTGTAGAGTACCGACATCTCAGACCAAAACAAATGCGCACTTTTAATAAAGTTTAGGTTAAAAAAAAGTGTTGTCTGAACTGGCACTGTTCACAAAACTAACAAGATTCTGTCACTGCATTGCCTGTGTCTTGCTTAAAATCTTTTCAAAAGCATACACCAATCAGGCATAACATTATGACCACTGACAGGTGAAGTGAATAACACTGATTATCTTCTCATCATGGCACCTGTTAGTGGGTGGGATATATTAGGCTGCAAGTGAACATTTTGTCCCCAAAGTTGATGTGTTAGAAGCAGGAAAAATGGGCAAGTGTAAGGATTTGAGCGAGTCTGAGAAGGGCCAAATTGTGATGGCTGGATGACGGGGTCAGATCATCTCCAAAACTGCAGTTCTTGTGGGGTGTTCCTGGTCTGCAGTGGTCAGTATCTATCAAAAGTGGTCCGAGGAAGGAACAGTGGTGAACCGATGACAGGGTCATGGGCGGCCAAGGCTCATTGATCCACATGGGGAGCGAAAGCTGACCTGTGTGGTCCGATCCAACAGATGAGCTACTGTAGTTCAGAACTGGACCACAGAGCAATGGAGGAAGGTGGCCCGGTCTGGTGAATCATGTTTTCTTTTACATCATGTGGATGGCCGGGTGCATGTGTGTCACTTACCTGGGGAACACATGGCACCAGGTTGCACTATGGGAAGAAGGCAAGCCGGAGGAGGCAGCGTGATGCTTTGGGTAATGTTCTGCTGGGAAACCTTGGGTCCTGCCATCTATGTGGATGTTTCTTTGACACGTACCACCTACCTACCTACCTAAGCATTGGCACTCTTTCATGGAAACGGTATTCCCTGACGGCAGTGGACTCTTTCAGCAGGATAATGCGCCCTGCCACAAAACAAAAATGGTTCAGGAATGGTTTGAGGAACACAACGAGTTTGAGGTGTTGCCTTGGCCTCCAAATTTCCCAGATCTCAATCCAATCGAGCATCTGTGGGATGTGCTGGACAAACAAGTCCGATCCATGGAGGCCCCACCTCGCAACTTGCAGGACTTAAAGGATCTGCTGCTAATGTCTCGGCGCCAGATACCACAGCACACCTTCAGAGGTCTAGTGGAGTCCATGCCTCGACGGGTCAGGGCTGTTTTGGCAGCAAAAGTGGGACCTACACAATATTAGGCAGGTGGTCATAATGTTATGCCTGATTGGTGTATTTTAGTGACTGTTTAGCAGAGATGGAAGTAACTAATTAGAAACACTTACACATTTGCTCATTCAAATATACTCACATAGCCCTTTGCATTGAAAATGTCTTTTCTAGATCTGCTTTTTGATTTATTTGCATGTATACTTGTTTTGGTTGCAGTGTTTAACAAATTATTTTGTCTCAGTCCCATTAGTTAATATAGTTTTATGCCATCTTTTCATATAAGCCCTTGATGCACTAAGAAACTGTGATAATTCTGCTGATTTATACCATGAAATTTGCTCTTGACTTATGTTTTAGCTAAAATAAATTATTTTATTTGGTCACTCAATTTTTGTCTGCATGCTGATCAGCAGAACTCCTTAGTAGAATTTTTCCTTAAAAGTCACTTTGCACACCTGTGACAAGTACATTATTGAACATTAAAGAAGATGTAAAACTTGTGATTGAGACCATGAACTCATCAGGAAGGATTAATGAGTTAATAAATGAACTGAGAAGACTCCTGTTTGAAACCAACAATCGCCCTCTGCTGGCCATCAGAAAGAATGCAGGTTTCAGGAAAATATCACTGAGGTATGCTCAGGCCATGCCCATTACTCACACAGCAGCCTTTTTTTCCAGAGGCTATGGTTATTTTCTGTGGTGGTTTTAGGTGAAAATTTGCTATTATTGTTAAAATAACATGTTTATAATTTTTAAAAATACATTTTACTGTTCCTCGCTCTGAGAAGTTCTAAATAAATCTAAATTTCAGTGGGATCACTGATGGTTATTATCCTACAGAAAAATAGTGCTGTGAATGCATGCAATTATTCCGATGGAATGCATATTGATTAATATATAAGTAAATTTTACATTACATTTTGGTGTTATTTCATTTTTGAAAAAGTAAACTAACAGAAAAAATGCATTAATCTCTTAGTCTGCTGTTTATCATGACAGATAATAGTTTGGAAGTCAAAGGTCAAAATGACCACTTATGTCCATTGTAGTAGTTATGGAATTCTGGTTCTTGTAGTTTAAAGTCACTTTGCACACCTGTGACATCACGGAACATTTAAGTTACTGAAACTAGTGATTGAGACCATAAACTCAGGAAAGTGTTTATTGAGGAAATAAATCAACTAAGAAGCAGGGTCATTTTCTCATAAGACCCCTTTATGATAGCAGCTGCATTGCCCCCTGCTGGCCATCAGAAAGAATGCAGCTTTAAGGGACCTCTGCACTGGAGCAACCTGGCACAAGAATTTCCTTTGGGATAAATAAAGTTTTATCTTATCTTATCTTATCTTATCTTATCTTATCTTATCTTATCTTGTTGCTAAAGGCAGCAACAATCAAGTATTTTAAACAATCAAATATGCTAAAAATTCAAATGGAGTCAAAACTTAAAAGCTGTTGGTGGGCAGCCTCAAAGTGTTTCAGCATGCAAATTTATCAACAGGGGCCAGTATTTCAAAACTCTTAATCTAGATCAGAATTATCCAGAAAGGACTAAATCTCAAACATGTCAAAATCAGGAGATATGATCTTGATTCTACAAAATTGGGATATTGATTCAATTATGCAATTCCACCAAGAATCCAGATCAGATGTTATTTTTGGGTATTTCAAAACTCTAAGGTGGACATTAGGATAGTTTTGATGCTAAAAATTAAAGAATTAAATTAAAGACTATCCTGGTCCTCCTCGAAGGGTGGATGTAGAGACATGTGGGGCTCATGGGATGTATTTTATCATTTCCTGCATACTTGCATAGACTTGTGTCTACATTTGACTTAATATGACCTTTTGGCCTCATGTATAGCATATAGGTCAAAACATACATTTCAAAGCTAGATATTTTGGAAACATGATCTCCTTGAAGGCAACTGTGGTTTCTGTTGTAGTTTGTAACATTTTATATATATGAATATTCTGAAGCTGTTTTACTGACTATGGCACTTTTAATTTAAGTTGTTCAGTTACATTAAGCTGTTTTTCAGTTTCAGTTCCTCACTGTGGTGGAAGCCCAAAGTACATGACCCTGATCAACCACTGGCAGCTCTGCAACAGAAGTGAAATGTTACTTTGACCAACAGATGGAGTCTATCCAAAGACCACAAATCTAGATTCTGTGATCCTGATCTTATGGTATCTGGATCACAATGATTCTATCGGACAATTCTTTGAAAAACCAGGACAAAATCTACAAGATCAGTTTTATTTGGGATAGCAAAAAGAGGGATTATAAAATCTGGATAATTTTGATTGAGATTAAAAGTTTTGATATACTGACCCCAGATAGTGTTCTGTGCAGCAGCATCCTGTTTTCCTGTCTACTTCTCAACGTCAGTACTTTGATTATATAAAGTGTAAAGCAAGTAGAGTTAAACCTCCTAAACAAACACATCTGCTAAATGAATAAATATAAATGTGAATTTAAACTGCAGCACATCCAAAACTGGACAGATACAAGTCTTACCTACTTGCCTCAGTCTGCTGGATAACATCTCATACAGTGCAAAATTACTGAAGCTGGTTTACAACAAGACAAGACATTCCTTAGTCTGTTAACTTGGACATCAGCAGTGATATGAAGTCTGCCTGCCCTTCAAGCTGGATGGAAAGTATTTCCGTGCATTGGGCACAGCTTGTTCAGAACTCTAACAGAGAAAGGTAGTAGTGAATAAGTTGAGAGCAATTTGTTAATCAGGAGAGATTTGTTGAATTTTCACTTAGTTAGTCAGGGGCAGACATTCACATTTTTTGTGAAAAGACACATTTTTAATCGAATTTCTGGAAAACATACAGTTTCACACAAAATTACATATATTGTGATATATGATTTATCCATATTGCCAAGCACATAACATCTGCTCTGAATCACATCCTACAATTTAGCATTCCTACCACTTAAACACCAAAAACTTATACTATAATAAAGAATGCCATATTTTGGACTTTGAAGCTTTGGTCCCACATCAGACTTTTACAGTGCACTTTTCACAGTGCAGTAAAGTGTTTGCCTTCATCACAGGGAAAAAAAATCAACAGAAAGGTATTAGAAATTAAGAAACATTGTGCGCAATAGCCCATTTTTTCTTGTTTCTCTAACACTCACATGCTGGCTACAGTGTACACAACACAAACTCTTAAGTTCTGAAATAAACTAAAATTTTGCTGACCTATAGTCTTTAGTTGAGATAATTTACTTTTCTCATTTAGATAAACTTGAATCTTTTAATTTTAGATTTTTTTTTAATTGCCACAGTGAGCTGCAAACCTGATTACCTGCTTTTTAGTGCCTGAAAAATTAAATAGTTTTGATTGAAAATATTAAAAATTTAACATTTACTTTCAATTCAATGAACTTACTCAATATTTTTTTGAAATACAATCTTTTGAGTTTCTAAACTTCAAAGCTTTAAGCTGATCTAAAGAAGAAATGTAAATTATGTCAGAAACAGATCAGTAGTTGGAAAACTTTTTCAAAACTTAAGAATGTGAGTTGAGCCCAAAACTCAAAAAAACTATTGTAGTCTGTTGCCAGAAAATTTTGAGTTTTCTCAACTTTATGTTCTAACAGTGTAACTGTGCATCTCAGCAGCAGTGCCTCCTCCTCCTCTTCCTCTCTGAACATCTGGCCACTTCAGTGTCACCGCTCGTGCTGCAGCTGTTGCAGCTGTTACTGAAACTGCTTTCTCTGTCAGAGAGGCAGTGGTCTGAGAGACAGGGGAGGCAAAGGGATGGATGAGTCTGAGGCCCTCTGGAAGAAGCAGAAACTTCTGCCTGAGCTTGACACAGATCGACAAAACACCAAAACGCCAAACCCCAAAAATATATTATCTAGGAATAGCACACTGAGGGCTGGTCCATGGAGAGTTACAATCCCTCAGGAACCTTCTTTTATACCTAATTCAGCTCCTCATATTGTGGAGCTTAGTTTTCCCTAGTTTTCTGAGGCTCCTCTCTCACTGTAGAGGGAGTGAAGGAGGGAGGGGCTATTGTCCAAGCACTTGGACTGGGATGTTTCAGTGGATAAACCTGTGATGGCACACAGATGCTGTGTTTCGGAAACAAGACACAAACTGTCTTTCAAGATCTCTGATGAGCTCTCTTGGTTTATGGGGACCTTGAACCTGACTTTACACCTGCACATAAGGACAATGATGTCTAAGGGGGACATGAGGTCATGAAAACTTGTGTAAGTGCAGAGCAAAGTGTAAACATGAGTAAATATGAAATGAGATGGATACACAAGTAAATATGAATTTTATGTATACATGAAGACAAAACCGTCCAACACCAAAAATAAAACTTATATTAAATAAAGATAAACCAATAGTCTTTATGCTTATTTCTTATTTGTACAAAACAATTAAATTTTAAAAAGTACATTAGTTATGATGAAGAAAACACAAAACAACTAAATTAAATTGTGTATGAGGGACCAAAAATGAAAAAAGTCCTTAAGTCTAAAATACTCACAAAAGATTAGGAAAACGATAGCACAGTGGCGATAATGAGCTAAAAAAATAGCTTTTTTGTGTGTAATTCCTTAAAAAATCAAAGCCAGTTGGTTCTCTAGAGAATAAAACCACACTCTGTCTTGAGTGTTCTAAGTAACCTTAGCAAAAAGGCATAGATTGCAAAAATTCTAACAAAATATGCTTTATTTGTGAATGAAGAAATGCAGAAGTATTCCACAAATTAGAAAAATCTTTTTTTTTTTTTAAAGTTATTATTATTATTTATTTTTTTTTTTTTTTGGCATTTTTGCCTTTATTGGACAGGACAGCCAGAGAGTAGACAGGAAACAGGGCTGAGAGAAAGGGGAAGACACGCAGCAAAGGGCCAAAGGCAGGAGTCCAACCAGCAGCCGCTGCAGAGAACTAACAGCCTCCATACATGGGTCGGACGTTCTACCAACTGAGCTAAACATCCACCCAAATTAGAAAAATCTTTTAAACGATGCCAAATCTTGTGTCCTGTTCAGTGCCAGTCACAAAATAAAGTTGTGAGTGGGTTTGGGGGGGCTGTTATGATTGACCATTGGGTAAAAGTTGTGATGATTGGGCATAATGGCAAGGTCTTGCAGAATTCACGAGGACTGGTTGAATTTGTGTAAGTTTTTCCCAGTCGCAACATCAGAACTTCTCAGAGAGCCTGTATAAATGTTGTCATCATTCATACTGATATAATGGTGGTATTACTGCTGTCCTGTCCTGTTCTGCAGAAACACACAGAGGCCATAACCTTGTCTATGGTCCCTTTCCTCATGAAAACATACAGAGCCAAGTCTGCAAGAGGACTAAACTTAACAAACATGAAAGACAGTTTGTGGAGGGTAAAGTGTTTTATGTTCCTCTCTTTCAAGAAGAAAATGGTGCCAGGCAGGAACAGCAGTGTGTAAATAAGCAGCACCAAAACCAAAACTCCCATAATTCGGCGTTTTTCATCTAAGGGACTGAGATGGAAGCAGACAGGGCTTTGAGGACACCTCCCAGGAAGAATATGAACAGTGGGAAGGGAAGGAGGAGGAAGATGCCGAAGATGATACGTATGACCTGAAAAGTGAACCAGAAATAGAAATTGAGGACTAAGACAAGAGCAAGGACCCAGACCAGGACACAGACCACCACAGAGATCTTGATGGTTCGTCTGAAGCGGTACCACAGTGGGTTGGCGAAAAACCAAATACCTGTAATACAAGATGGACACATAGTCTTTGAGGAATTCTTCAGAATTATTTAGTAATATAATGATCAGACACAGAAGTAGCTTCACACATACTGGACAGACAGATAGCTACCTTTCCAGGGCGACACACACCATGAAGCCAACACTGGCCACCAGAGCAAAGAGGTGAATATAACGGAAGATGTCATCTATCAATTGATCCGCAGGTCGTGCCACCTCAGAGATCATGCAGCAGAGCTGAATGAGGTCGGAGATGAGAAGGTTGATGACGTAGATCGGAGCAACATGATCATTTCCTACCTGCAGGAAAACATTGACAAAAAAGTTGTTGTAAACGTGTCCTGACCTTCACCTCCTCCCACATATGTCTTCTTGCTCCACCCAGCAGTTGTAGTCAGAGACATTTTGACTGTCAGAAATGTCACATATGACAAACAGGCCAACCACTGTTAATATGAAACACCTGATGGTTTGTTACACAGAACCATCTGGAAAAAAGGGCAGGCACTTTCAAGGGCAGGCACTTTCAAAAACCACTTGGCAGGTGATTGGATGGATCATCTGTCTATCACATCTAACATGGGTTAAAATCAACCAATCAGATCTAACTCTTACCAAAGCTGGTCTGGAGAAGAGTGAAAACATCTTTTCCATGGAGAAAAGCTTTTAGTGTCATTCTTTCCTCTTCTTTCAGTGAAGAAATACTCTCCAATTCTGATATAACTGATAGTTATCACAGTATCTACGCTAACCTCTTCAGGAGCCACCATTGTGTGTTTGAGACGAGTCACTTCCATAGACGCTTCTTGCTGTTTTCACACCTAAAACCATGCCTGTAGTTGCCAGTAGTCCCTCCTAGGTTGCTTATTGGCTTCACCATTTTTAGTATGGACACAAACGGATAACTTGGCAAGATGAGCCTGGCAAGATGGATTCTCACATGATCTTGTGATCTCACAAATCCAGTTGCATCGCAAAGTAAAATCACTGTAGTAATAAGACAAAGTTATAGATCCAATGCAAGCTTTGCAGCTGTTTTTCAGGTACTGCAGAAAAAATTCTCTGCCCCTGAAGACCACAAACATAGCACAAAGATTGGTGGGGAAAAACATACATTAAAGACTTACATATAACTAATACCAGATTATAAGAAACAAAATGAGACAATTAGGCTGATATTAATGAACACATTATTGGGTTGGTTTGGTAGCTAAATATGGTGACACTTTTACCCTGATGATCCTCAGTAAATAATGTTCATCATGTTCGCCATCTTAATTTAGCATGTTTACAATGATAAAAAAAAAAAAAAATCTGCTAATTAGCACTAAACACAAAGGCTGATGGGAATGTTATTAGCTTTTGAGGTATTTGGTCATAAAGTATTGACCTGGGGTGGCCCTGTAGCTCAGTTGGTAGAGCGTTGGCCCCATGTAGGGAGGCTATCAGCCCTCTGCAGCAGCCACCAGTTTGACTCCCGCCTGTGGCCTTTTGCTGTGTGTCATCCCCCCTCCCCCCACTTCCTGTCTGCTCTTCAGCTATCTTATCCAATAAAGGCAAAAAGGCCAAAAAACATAATTTAAAAATAAATAAATAAATAAATAAAGTATTGACCTGACGGTGGCACTAAAGAAAAAGTCAAGGGATGAACAGGTCAGTACAGGAGTCATCCTCTGGGGATGAATGTCACAAAATTTCACACGTTCTTTAACTGTTTTTCAAGCCAAACATGTAAACTGTATCTGTTAAAATCAACTTCATGTAGATTCTGATTATGGAGTAAATCATTCCTGTAAATGTAGAGGTCACTATGAAACTTTGTCTCAGTCCCCTGACACCCAGCCCTCAAGCCAGGCCAAGCTCCTTTACAGACAGACACACCTTGCATTAAAATGCATTTTAGGTGATCACACTGTATCAGATATCACTGAATCAGACAGTGTTTGACAACATGAAAGTACAGGTGGAAATTCATCCAAATCCCACTGAGGATGCAGGTGCTTTCAATCCACATACAACAACTACTTGTGACTTTGTCACTACATTTAGCATCTTTTCAAACCCACTGAGCAAATTTCTGTCTGAAAAGAGATTACTGACAAATACCAACAGCACTGGGGTTTCTGTCCTGTTGCATTGAGCCCTTTTACAATGAAAGTAGCTAGCACTAGCTCCAAAAGTTTCCAGATTACTTCATACACTCATTTGCATATTTGTGACATCCTTACGGATTCGTTTGCATAAAGCTTAGTGGTTGTGTTGGTTGCAAGGGAGAGATCACCAGCAGTGGTGGAAATGGCCAATGGGACCCTGCTTGGGTGGGGTCTGTGTCCATTTTCATGTCCAGGTCCATGTCTGGGGTTAGGGGGCATCATATTTTGTTCTTGCTAATTGATTTTACTCATTATCATTACAGCAACATAAAAAAATCCCTCACTAAAGTTACTTGAAATAAGATTACTGATTTCCCAACACACAACAAAAGAATGAACACGCTAAAGATAAGTGATTTCTCCCATTGTCCCTCCTTGAGTTTTACCTGTATTTCCACCACTGATCACCACTTAATCAAAAGCAGATAGAGAAATATTTAGCGAAATAAGGGACATTGCATATCATTATTGTCAGGCAGAAACCTTGTATGCCCAAATCTGCAGTTACTTCTCAGGAGATGAAAAAAACAAACAAAAACACAGTGTTTTTAAACTAATTGAATGCTGCTTAGTAAAAGCTATTAGCTTTTTAAAAATACTTTTCAACAGTTGAATATTTGCAAAATCCACAGACATAAAGGCCAATAGCAATCAATTATTAAGAAAAGGTCAAAAGATGGAGAGATGAGGTTTGCGCCAAACAATGACAATATTTATGTCAAAAATCTACAATGGGAGGAGATGATCAAACAAACTGTTTAACTGTGTGAACTCAACCACCGCCACATCAATGCCAGCAAGACAAAGGAGCTAGTGATAGACTTCCGGTGTCATGGTTTTGGGTTTTGTTGGTCATTTCCTGTTTTATTTTGTAGTCTTGGTCCTCCCTCATGTGTCTTGTCTTTACTTCCTGTCTTTGTCCTTTTCCCGCCCTTTTGATTGTTATTTGCTTCACCTGTTTGTCCACCTGTGTTTGATTAGTTCTCTGTGCATTTAGTCCCTGTGTTTCTCTGTTTCTTTGTCAGTTCATTGTTGCCCTATGTGTCATCCTGTCTTTGTTGGACCTGTTTTTGCATTTGCTTTTGTGGACTCTTTTGTTGGACCTGCTCTTGTATTCTTGGACCTTTTGCTTTTTGTCCTTATGGATTATTTTGTGTCTTGGTGTTAAGTTCCTGATCCAGGTCAGTATTTTCTTTGCGTCTTTGGAGTCTTGGTTTTGTTTTGTGTTCTGGAATTCAGCTCCATGTAAGCCTGTGCCTTTTGTTACTTTTCTTTTGTTATTAAATAATTTTGAACTCTGCCTCCTGCGTTTCAAGTCTGCTTTTGGGTCCACCTGCCTACACACTTTATAACATCCGGTTCATACAGTTCACACTGTTTCTTTCCTAATCATAATGCTACACACCATGTGTGTATTATATAACCTGTGTGCATTATAACCAGCGCAACTATCAATATACATCCATGTAGATGTCCATATATCTACACTTGTCCATACATGTATAAGTGGAAGGTTTTCTATTTTTACCTTTATTCTGTTAATATTCTATTGTCATTCACTCCCTTTTCTATCTGTACTACTTGAGCTGCTGTGACATGCGAATTTTCCCGGTGTGGCATCAGTAAACTTTATCTTATCTTGTGGTTAATGTTGTCACAATGACCACCTCCTGAGGTAGTTTGGCTGAACAGATCAAAACCCATCCTCAAAGCACTGTAGGTGAATTAACACCTGAACTTGAATGTGGTCAAACATGACCTAATTGGAATCTGATCACCTAACATGCATTTTAATGCAAGATGTAAAAAAGGGTCACAGACATTATGACTGACACACGACACGGACAATAAATATGAAAATGTTTCATAATGTACATACCAGAGAATAAAGAGCATAGATGGCCATGAGGGTTAAAGGAAGGCCGACACCAATGAATATGCATGTCACCACATCCATGATGAATCGAACATCTTCGTAATACACAGTGATGTTGCTGTAGTTGGAGGTGATGTTGCTGTAGTTTGAGGGGATGCTGCTGTAGTCGGAGGGACTGTTGCTGGAGAAAAGGGCGAAGCTGCTGTAGTCATAGTAGTCCGCAATGAGGTTGTCAAAATATTCTTCATAGTAGGTGTAGCTTGAATCAATGCTGCCTAAGTTGGGAGTGATGTTGATTGAGGAGAAGGTGCCGTTGCTGTAATCATAGCTGTTGTTCTGTGAGGTGATGTTCATGTAGAAATCTTCCATTCTTCAGAGTGAAACCTGTTTGAGAGATCAGGTTATAGACAGAGAACAAGTTTTTAATATCTACCAAACATTGTTCAGTGACATCACTGAAGTTCACACAAAAACAACCTGTAACATATTCACAATCATATGACAAAAGGCTCTTTTCAGTTTTCATTGTTATTCCTTAATATTTGTTACATTATCTGTTAATAATATTGAGTCAAATAATTCAGTGTCAGATGGAACAACAAGTTGTGTTGATGTATACAGATATTTTTATGTGCTGATGTGAGGTCATTACTGCAGCCACAGAACATGCTCCACTTGTTTCACTCATTTAATGTCATGTTTAATCTTCATGTAGATTGTTTAGGACATTTTGTCTGTCTTCTGTCATGTCCTCCATCTCTCTGTGTGTCCTCATGTCCGGTCTGTCTCTACTGTCTCCTGTCAATAAAGGCTAAAAACTAACTACAACTTGAAGTTATTCTGTTGTGTTTAGAAGTGAGTGAGAAACAATGATTCATGTTGTCATTTCACTAAAACATCATGAAGTGACTGTAACGTGTCTGAGGTTCCAGAACTCCTGCTGGAGACTTTTGCATCAATAATTACGTTGTCACAGCACACAAAACTCTTTTGCATGTCATCATGCAAACATCTCTATAAATAACTCTTATTGTTGGATGAGAATAAGACAAAAGAACCACAACAACAAGTTTAACCATCTTGACATGAAGCAGGTTGATTATAATTTATACCTCCTCTTCTAAGACTGAGAGAGAAAATAGTCAGGCATGGACATGACCAACAGTCATAATCAGCAGGGAAGAATAATTTTAAAAAATCAGTGCTTATATACTATATATTAATGTCATGTAAAGGGGACCTGTTAACTGCTCATTTTCAGCTCTATGTTTTCATTCTGGGATTCCACTAGAGTAGCTTTGCATGAGTCACTGTTCAAAAACATCTGTATTTATCTTGTACTGGTCCTTTATGGAGCCTCTCACTTCACCCTCTTTCTGAAACAAGTTGTAACAAGTTGTATTGTTGGATCAGAACAATAGACACACTAATTATGATATTAATAATATATATGGACTCGGTTCCTGAAATGTTACTTACTTGTGCATGCTCTCTCTCATTCTCTTTTTCTTACATTTTGTTTTGTTACATTCTACTCTATCATTTTTGCATATTTTTTATCTTTTTATATATTTTCTTAAATTATTATTATTTTTTGTGTTGTCACTCAATCAAAAACTTGTAATTCTTACAATTTAACGGAAGAGAGTATTTTATACACCTACAGTCAAAAGTTGTTTGCTTTTTTTTTTTTTTTTTTTTTTTTGTCCTTTTTAATCATGTCTACATATGAGTTAAAGTAATCTGACAAAATTTACCTGTGAAAGCTGCAAGACTCCACCTGGATGAGTTCTCTACACCAACGTCTGATGTGTCGTCCTCTGCATCCAAACAGTCTGTGCAGTAAATATGGTGTGTGACAACATGCAGCAGGTTGGTAAAAGTAGTGAGTCATGAATATGGAAATTACATCAGAGCAACAGTCAGGATCAGCAGGAAAGAATAATTAAGAGCACTCAAATTCTATATAGTGTATAATAATCCAGTTTAAGGTTTGTTTTATCTTTTCTATGTTCATGTTGCACCAAATGTTTCCAACCCTGTTGTTCTGTTTTGATTCATATATTAAGTTGATCACTTCCTGAGTTTCAGTGTGATCCTTATTTAAAGTAAACAGCACTGATGTCATGAGAGCAACATCGTTTTTAAAAGTATCTCAGTTGTGATTAGTTTGTGTGTGTGAGTGAGATGTGCGGTGTTAGGAGGTCATGTTGAACTGTATGAATCAGACAAAGATGTGCAGGAGAGAAGATCCACCCAGACTGAGGAAGGGTGGGGATTTAGCAGGGAGCAGCATCACTACTGTGATGAACTCTGCCTCCAGCTACCTGCTGCATGACAGAAATAGAACACATAGAACAGGTAAATGAGCCAGAGGACCGTCACACTCCACCACATTTATTTGACTGCTGTAGTTACTCCTTACTTTTCACATTAACATTTGACATAAAAAAGGAACATCTGATCAGTTTATAAAATATATTTTTTAAGACTAAGTCATTGCTTTCTGACATTTTTGTCTTTTAAAGCGACATTCCACCCCAGAATGATAATCCAATATGTTTCAGCAGAAAACAGGGTTGCAGCCAAATCCAGTACAATGGCAGTGAATGGTGACCACGGATAAAATGTAAAAAAAAGAACACAAAACAAACACAAAATGTCCCCATCCTGCTCGTGTGGTGTAATCCAAGTGTCTGCGAGCTGCGACATTAAAATTTGACCACAAAAGACACCATTTACACCATGTTTTTAGCCGAAATGTCAACTGTAGCCTCTCAGGTAGCATGTAAACATGGCGTTGATGTATCGCGAGACTTCATATATCTCGCAATATGGATGCACGTGTGAAAATATCGCAAGATCTCTTGTGCATCCGGCTTGAGTCTGAGAGGCTTAAGTTGACATTTCGGCTAAAAACATGGTGTAAATTGCGTCTTTTGGGGTTAAATTTTAATGTTGCGGCTCACGGACACTTGGATTACACCACACGAGCAGGATGGAGACATTTTGTGTTTGTTTTGTGTTCTTTTTTTTACATTTTATCCGTGGTCTCCATTCACTGCCATTGTACTGGATTTGGCTGCAACCCTGTTTTCTGCTGAAACTCCAGGATTGTTTTGTGAACTGAAGATCTTCACCCATCCTCACAATCAGCATAGGGGTGAGTAGATATTGCGTGGGTTATCGTTCTGGGTGGAATATCGCTTTAAACCCTGATAATAAAACATTAAAATCATTTCAACAACTGTCTGAGGCTCAAGATTAGAACAAAGATTAGAAAAAGGTCTCCAGATTTATCTTGTGTCCCTCTGACCTCTGGGTCGGAAGCCATTGCACTGATGACTATATTAGCATAAGTGTGTACTGCAATATAAATTGGCACTCATTCATGTAAATGCTGACATTGATTAACAGACATGTAAAAGAAACATATTTATATTTCTCTTAAAATAGCAACTTTAGATTTCTTTCAAAATATTTGTCACTGTCAAATTGACACTAATCAACAAAAATGTTGTCAGTGATGAACATGATAAACTTGTAATATGTATAAAATGCCTCATACACTGTGTGTAACTTAACTTTTCACAAACAGTCATGTGTAACAGTCTTCCATTCTCTCCTCTGCTGGCTGCTCCAGTTATACAGTAGTGAGGGCAGGCAGTGGGGTTAGCACCTCTGTCCAGCTGTTTACCACCATCTCCAGCTTCTTCTGTGTGGTTGTCCTGCGTCCTCACCTCGAGCAGCAGGTTTGTTCTGACAGCAGTTCCAGCAGTGCAGCATCAAGCTGGTCAAGATAACATTCAGGGTAGAAGACGTCACCTCTCTGCTCTGGTTGTTCCTCAGAGTCGACTGCCTCATAGTTTTTGGTAAACTTCCTAGTTTTCTTTAGCTACAAAGTTATGCTTATTGCAAAGAGAGCAATAAACAATAAGCACACGTTTCAACTGACAGACTGAGACTTAAGTTTTTTTCTGAGTTCTCAGCTCTGAGGAATTTCTCATATCTAAAATTTTTTCTAGGTACCCATGAAAAATTTCAAACTGCAGTAAATATTCTCCCTAATGGAATTCTGCAGTTAATGAAGTGCCATACTGAGAGTAAAGACTTACAGAAACTGAAACATAACTTAATGAATGGAATAAATATTAGAAGTCACAAATGTACAACTAAATACATAAAAAAAGAGCTATTCTATAGTAAAGAAAATTGTGATGATCATTATAATGATGCCTAAAGGTTCTATATTCTACAATGTACTACAAAAGTTATTAAATCTTATTCAGTGAAGATCTAGTGGAGTGGTGGACGGTGCTCTAGACTAGCGCCCTCTATTGACCAGCCACCACTGTCAGAACTGCAGCTAAAATGATGAAGCTCAGGTCTTACCAATGACACATTATCTCATGAAAACTCCTCCCTGGTACAGCAGGGTTGGCTTTATGTTCATATAGACAATAGAGATTTATCAGCCAGCAGAGATTTTTGTTCTTTTATCATTTATTCATTCAGTGAGTTACTCAAAGGCAGACATTTACATTTTTGTCTAGAAACAGATTTTTAATTGAATTTCCCAGAAAATGTTTCACATAAAATGACATGGACTGTGATATAATATTTTATTTACATTACCAAACACACAACAGCTGCTCTGAATCTCATCCTAAAATGTAGCTTGACTACGACTAAAACACCAGAATAAAAACTTCTATGGTAAAGATAAACAAACAGCATTTACTTTAGTTTGATAAATGATAAAAATGCAAAACAAACACAAAGACAAAGAACCTATATTAGTTATAAACTAAGAAAAATAAACCAATCAATTAAAATGTGTATGAAGAACAAAAAAGGAAAATAAAGACTGAAGATGTTCTCCCTGACATAGAGCCTACATTAGTTAAAGAAAGACAATAAATAGATATAAATAGATAAGAGATTATGTTGATAAGTTTGTAGCATCTTATGAGACTATAAGTGACTCTACTCTTAGATCCATTGTCAGGATGTCACCATGTCCCTCCCCCGCCTGGTGTCCACACTTTATACACTTTTGCAGGATGAAAAGATGGACACTTGTCACATAAGAGAAAATGGAAAAAGATTGAAATATCTAGATTACAGAAGAACAATGGAACCACAGTTTTAAAACAGATTCATCAATGTTCTATTAATGTCACTGTCTAATACAATTTAAAATAGTACATAGACTGAACATTTCCAAATGTAAGATGAATATGTTTTAATGTTTCCTCTCTGTGTGTGTCAGAGACATTAAACAACCTCACAGTGGCTCATAGAGGATTTATTAACTATTGTTTTTATGTCAGCTAAGAAATGTTTGTTGATGTTATGGAAGAGTAAAGACATTCCAAATGTTAAAAATGTGGCTTGTCAACACTCATGAGGTGGAAAAGGCTCAGATATATTAGGAATGATGATGTGAACTTATTTGATGCCATTTGTCAACCTCTCATTCAATATGTTGAGATGTCAGCGAGCAGAGCTGAACTCTACTTACAGGTCTTTGTTGCTGCTATAAAGTAGGATCCTTTGGGTCAGAGCTGTTTTAACTCTGAGACTTTTAATTTTTTGAATTTGACATCCATAGTTTGCCAAGGGAGACTTAAGGAGAGAGTTAGAATGTTTGATCAAATAATCGATTGGTTGACAACTACTGAATTAATTGTATTTTGATGATAGACTGATCAGTTTGAGTATTTTTTAAGGAAAAAAAAACCTTACCAATGCACAGACTTTACCTTTTAAATTAATGAATATTCTCTGGTTTCTTTGTTCCCTCTGACAGTTGTGGAAAAATCAAGACATTTCAGCACATCACCTTGGCTTTGGGAAACACTGACTGACATTTTTACCTTTTTCTTGACATTTTAGAGATCAAACAACTAATCAATTAATCAAAAAAATAGTTTACAAATTAATAAATAATGATATTAAATAAATAAATAAAATAATAGTATATATAAATAAATAATAGTCATTAGGATGCAGACCTACTAAAGACTAGCCAGCAGCAAAATTTAGAGGAAAAGGTGCGAACAGTAAACCAAGGCTATGAAGCACGTTTTACTTGAAGAAATAAAAACAACAATTAAGTATTAGTATAAAGTATAGTAATTGGTATATAGGCTACACATTCCGTACTATTGAAGAATACGAGAATCAGTGTAGGCCTACAACAATGATAAATGAAACTTAAAATGTTAAAAATTCCATGTCAGTTTTAGTCAAAGTCCCCGGAGCCACTGGAGTGGAGCAACAGAGCCACATGCAGCTCCAGAGACTCGGGTTGTTGACCTCTGCTTTGGGTGGTGTAGCTGGATGTGGGTGGGTAGGGAATTTTTTTTTTTTCGTTTTCTCTCTTTGTTCAACTGTATTGTTTTCTAATTTTTTGTATGCATTAGTAATCCCTGTATCTGTAAATGTATTCACGAATTGTTCAAACTACACTCCATTCTTAATACAACTTTTTTAAGAACTCAAAAAATCCCCCAAAACAGAGTCTCCAGTCTGCAGTGTATAAACCACAGAACTGTAGAGTAACATCAGGATTACACTGAAATGTTTATATCACATCAACACTTCTGTCCATATTCACACGGTCCCTGTCCTCTCTCTCTCTCTCTCTACCTGTCAATTATTCATAAGTAAATTATCATGGAGTAATTGAATACATTTAAAAAAACACAAAGAGGATTTTTGGTGGAAACTTCTCCTCTGCTCTCTCTCTGTCTCTCTCCCTTCTTCTCTCTCTGCTACTAGTCACACTCCTGTTACAATTTTTTTTTTTTTAACCTGGTTTGCACGTCCAACAATTTACAAACAATAGTTGTACTTCAAAACATGTGCATCAGACACTTTCAGAGTGTTTGGGCCTTTAGGAATAAGACAGTGTGGCGCTATAATGAGCTCAGTTCATCAAATAATAATCTCTGATTCTCTGTCCTTTCTATTTGTCTACATTTCTCCTTGTGTTTTCTCTCTCCTTTCTCTCTCTCCCTCTTTCTCTGCCTACATGAAGCTGACTGTGTAAATGTTGTCATCATTCATACTGATGAACTGTTGGTATCATCACTGTCCATTCTGCAACAACACACAGAGGACAAAAATCTGTCTATAGTACCTTTCCTCATTAATACATACAGAGCCAAGTCTGCAAGAAGGACTCAACTTAAGAAACATGAAAGACACTTTGTAGAGGTTAAAGTTAAAATCATATCTGGTAAACAATATCTGCTCGAAAATAATGGTGGGTAGGAACAGCAGTGTGTAAATAAGCAGCACCAGAACCAAAACTGCCACAATCCGTCGTTTTTTCATCAGAGGGAACACGGGTAGCAGGCAGGGATTTGAGGACCCCACCCAGGAGAATAAGAGCAGTGGGAGGGGAAGGAGGTCACAACGCTGAAGATGATATAGCCATGATCGGTGAAATAGAAAATTAGCCCAAAGACAAGAGCAAGGACCCAGACCAGGACACAGACCCCCACAGAGATCTTGATGGTTCGTCTGAAGTGGTACCACAGTGGGCAGGCGACGACCAAATACCTGTAATACAAGATGGACACATAGTCTTTGAGGAGCTTCAGAATTATATAGTAATATAATGATTAGACACAGAAGTAGCTTCACACATACTGGACAGACAGATAGCTACCTTTCCAGGGCGATGCACACCATGAAGCCAACACTGGACCATCAGAGCAGGGTAGTAAATATGATAAGAGATTTCATATATCTTCCAATGTGCAGTTGGTGCCACCTCAACGATCATGTAGCAGATCTGAATGAGGTCTGAGATGAGAAGGTTGATGACGTAGATCGGAGCAACATGATCATTTTGTACCTGCAGGAAAACATTGATAAAAGTAAACAAGCTGTTGTAAACATGTTCTGAACTCCACCTCCTCCCACATATGTCTTCTTGCTCCACCAGCAGTTGTAGTCAGAGACATTTATGCATTTTTCATCAAACTTTCCTTTGTGATGTCAGAAATATCAGAGCTAATGTTACCATGCTGATGTTTAGCAGATTATATTCACCATGTTGCTAAAATCTGCTAATTTGCACTAAACTCAAAGTCCAGCTGAGGCTGATGAAGCAACATATTGACCTGATGATGGCGCTAAAATGAAAAGTCACAGGATGACAGAAGTTATTATGATTCAACCTCTGGACACCATGAATGTCTGTATCATTATTTATGTCAAACCATCCAGCAGCTGTTGAGAGATTTCACTAAAAATGAAAAACATCAACCATCCATCCATCCATTCTCTGTAACTGCTTATCCGTGAGGGTCGCGGGGGGGCTGAGCCTATCCCAGCTGACATTGGGCGAGAGGCGGGGTACACCCTGGACAAGTCGCCAGTTCATCGCAGGGCTGACACACAGAGACAAACAACCACTCACTCTCACATTCACACCTTCGGTGCATTTAGAGTCACCAATTAACCATGCTGCATGTCTTTGGACTGTGGGAGGAAGCTGGAGTACCTGGAGAGAACCCACACGACACGAGGAGAAACATGCATAACAACTTGCTGTGCGGCGGCAGCGCTAACCACTGCGCCATCGTGCTGCCCCAACATCAACCATGAATGTCTCCATGATTTTAAATGTTTCTGGAATGTTTTTGAAGCCACACATGTAAACTACATGTGTTTAGTGTCCAATCAACTGCATGTAAACTTTAATTATGATGTCAATCAAAATCCTTTACAAACAGACAAGTCACACTGTACAACAGACACATGATATAAATCTCAGTCATGATGTACATACCTCAGAGTAAAGAGTGTAGATGGCTATGAGGGTCGAAAGAAGGCCGACACCAATGATGACACATGTCACCACATACATGATGAACCAAGGTGATGATAATACCATTCATAGAAGTCAGGGTAGTCGTAGGTGATGTTGCTGTAGTTGAGGTGATGTTGCTGTAGTCAGAGGTGATGTTGCTGTAGTTGGAGGTGATGTTGCTGTAGTTGGAGGTACTGTTGCTGTAATCATAGCTGTTGTTCTGTGAGGTGATGTTCATGTAGAAATCTTCCATTCTTCAGAGTGAAACCTGTTTGAGAGATCAGGTTATAGACAGAGAACAAGTTTTTAATATCTACCAAACATTGTTCAGTGACATCACTGTAGTTCACACAAAAACAACCTGTAACATATTCACAATCATATGACAAAAGGCTCTTTTCAGTTTTCTTTGTTATTCCTTAATATTTGTTACATTATCTGTTCATAATATTGAGTCAAATAATTCAGTGTCAGATGAACAACAAGTTGTGTTGATGTATACAGAGTTTTTATGTGCTGATGTGAGGTCATTACTTGCAGCCACAGAACATGCTCCACTTGTTTCACTCATTCAATGTCATGTTTAATCTTCATGTAATTGTTTAGGACATTTTGTCCTGTCTTCTGTCATGTCCTCCATCTCTCTGTGTGTCCTCATGTCCTGTCTGTCTCTACTGTCTCCTGTCAATAAAGGCTAAAAACTAACTACAACTTGAAGTTATTCTGTTGTGTTTAGAATGGAGTGAGAAACAATGATTCATGTTGTCATTTCACTAAAACATCATGAAGTGACTGTAACCTGTCTGAGGTTCCAGAACTCCTGCTGGAGACTTTTCATCAATAATCACGTTGTCACAACACCACAAAACTCTTTTGCATATCTCAGCTGTCATCATGCAAACATCTCTATAAATAACTCTTATTGTTGGATCACAACAACACACATGTTAATAATAATAATGAAAAATGTTGACTCTGTGCTGAGGTGTTTTTGAGATATTTTCTAAAACTTGATGTTACAAACATTTCCTTGAAGTCAATGAGTGTCATGATACCTTCTGAGTAGAGGTGGAGTTCACAATCCACCTGCTACCAACCATATTGTCCACTTGGAGATTTGAAGCTGTGACTTTATGGTTACAGGTCATATCTTTAGACCACGAGACCATGAGGACAACACAGCTGTCCCTGACATCAGCTGACACTAAACATCAACTTAGTATTTTGAAAAATATAGAGTGATGGACTTTAAGCCAATTACAAGATGAAATCTTTTCAAATTCATGGTGCCCACTAGAGGTGAAACACGATACACTAAATACATTCACTTAGTGAAAAGTCCTGAACATGTGTTTTGATTTTCATGTTGATATCTCACCGTGTTCATGAGATATTGTAAATTTCTGAAAATCAGCTATTTTGATAAAAACCTTATTGGCTCATAAAATCTGAACACAATAGTGAATCAAAAATTCCTCTGATAACTTTTCATCATCAAAGTCTGTAGATGATGCTGACTCATTTTAGGATGATTGGCCAAACAATCCGAGACAAAGTTTGTGAAAATCAAGAAAGAATCATAGAAGTTGACATTTTTAAATCTGAAAAAGATGCAGATGAACTGAGTGATTAAAATGGTGAAAGAATTTTGAGTCTACGCTAAAAATGTTCTCAAAATAATTGCAAAAAATGTAAACTTGTTTCTTGTAGCGCCACCTTGAGTCAATGGTGTTTTTTTCAGCCTGAGGTTGTGAGTGGAATTTGTAACCCACCTGCCAATTTTGGTGAGTTTCTGTCTGACAGTTTTTGCAGCACAGACACTTTTAGCATTTGATTTCATTATGAATTCTATATCATTTTTTGCATTTTTAAAAATCTTTTTGTATATTTTCTCAAATTCTTATTTTTCGGTTTCAGTCTCTCAATCACAAACTTGTAATTCTTACAATTTAAAGGAAGAGAATTAAAAAAATCCAAATGATATAAAACATTTTGCTTTCACAGCAGTTTTCTGTTCACCTACAGTCCAAAACTGTCTGCTTGTTACAGTTTGAATATTCATTCTCATTAAAGTTTGCAGTTCTTTTATTTTTTTTAATCATCGCTACATATAAGAAAAAAATTATCTGACAAAATTTTACCTGTGAAAGCTGCAAGATTCCACCTGATGAGTTCCCTACACCAACGTCTGATGTGTCGTCCTCTGCATCCAAACAGTCTGTGCAGTAAATATGGTGTGTGACAGCATGCAGCAGGTTGATAATAATCTGTATCTGCTTCTTCTAAGGAAGAGAGAAAAAATAGACATGAATATGGAAATGACATCAGATGAGCAGTCATGACCGGCGGGAAGGAATTATTAAAAACATTCAGAGTTTATATCTTGTATATCAATCTAGTTTAAAGGGGACATATTTATTACACTCATTTCCACTCTGTGATGCCACTTCAGTATCTTTGTGAGTCACTGTTCAATGAAAAATTTGAGTTTCCTGAGAAAATCTGTACCATTTACATATTTATAACTAATAACATCTAATTTCCTACTAAATTGTTCACGTTTCTGTCTCATTCCTTTGTTACTCATTTGATTAAAACACTATTTAATTTTTAATTAAACACTATTTCATTTCTGTACACTTTCAGAGTGTTTTCTGCCAATCACATTGTGGTTTAGAAAATAGTTAGAGGTGCTCCTGTGGCTCTGTTAGTGCGTGTGCCCCATGTGCTGCACTGTTGGTCCTCTGCAGTGGCTGCCAGTTTGACTCCCACCTGTGGCCCTTTGCTGCGTGTCATAAAAGTTGACAATTATAAAGCAGAAGTCTACTGAGAATAGATGAAGATGAAAGAAGCAAAAAAAAACAAAAAACAAACAAAAATAATCTTAAAAAAAAAAATGATTGTAGAAATCATGTGAAAAGAGTGACAACTGGAGTTAGACCATTGAAGTGTTGTTCACAATATCTGTGTTCAGGATTTTTTTGGGCAGACCTGAAACATGACTTTCAACAGAGTCTGTCATGAAACCTCAGTGCCTCACTTTGACAATTTTTGTTTTTTGGGGGTCTTTTTTAATTTTCTTTTCTTTATAATGTTGTTTAATGCTAAAAACATACATTTTATTGAGCATAAATGTTTTTTAGAATTTTTAAATTTCAATCTCAGAACCTGTCAGAGGTCTATAATAAGCTCTGTGCACATTCACTACACACTTGATGTGTTTGATACAAAAATTGAAACACATTAAAACCAGGATTTTTATCCCATGACCATCACAGCATTAAAACATGTTTTGCTTCAAAATTGTAGCTTTTCTTTTTCACCAGCAGATTTCTGCCATTTTCTCATGTTTGGCATAAAGGGAAATTACGTGCTTTTTTTTTCCCGGTTTCCTGTTCGGGCATTGTTTGCTGTGTGTGTGTGTGTGTGTGGTGGTTTGGTGTGTGTGTTGGTGTGGTGTGTGTGTGTGTGTGTGTGTGTGTGTGCGCATCTGCGTGTGTGAGCGAGTGAGTGAGTGTTTGAGTGAGTGTGTGCCTGCGTGATGCCTGGAGCTACAGGTTGAATTTTTTTTGCGCACATTCATGACTGTGTGGTGAAGGACCTCTTATTTTTTTTTAAAATGACCTTTAATGCTTTTATGTTTTAAAGGCATAATGTTTGATGCTTATAGGTCATCCAGTCCTTGTCAAGGTGATATCTCAAAAACACCTTGAAAGAATTTCTTCAAACTTTACACAAATGTTCACTTGGACTCAAAGATGAACTGATTCAAATTTGGTGGTCAAAAGTCAAAGGTCAAGGTCACTGTGACCTCCTGTCCATCCTGTGTTTGTGAATGCAACAACTTAAAAACACCTTAAAGGAATTTCTTCGAACAAATGTTCACTTGGACTTGGACTTGGACACACACCCAAACATGAACTCCTTCAACTCATATAAAGATGTGGATTCAAAGATGCAGCCACGGGGGAAACAAAACAAACACTGGCTTTGTTTTTGAGACCATCACTCAGGTTTTTGCAGGAGCTGCTGGACTATAAATTAAGATGATTTCATCTGACTGTAACCTGTCTGAGGTTCCAGAACTCCAGCTGGAGACTTTTCATCAATAATCACGTTGTCACAACACACAAAACTCTTTTGCATATCTCAGCTGTCATCATGCAAACATCTCTATAATAACTCTTATTGTTGGATCACAACAACAGACATAATAATAATAACAACAACAACAACAATAATAACAATAATAAATAATAATAACAACAACATACCACATACATTATATTTAGATTCTGTCTTAAACATTTATATCCCTTTGTTATTTATTAATTTCCTACTTAAATGTGCATCTTCTATCTCATTTTCCTCTTGAATTCTCTCTTTATCTGATTTTATTTCATCCTATATACTTGTAATTCTGACAGGAAAAATATCATCTGAATCATATAAAACATTTTGGTTTCACAGCAGTATTCTGTTCACCTACAGTCCAAAACTGATTTTACTGTTTGAATATTAATTTTCATGAACATTTGCCATTCTTTTATTGTATCTAATTAACTCAACATTTAAGGAAAAAAAAGTAAATTGACAAAATTTACCTGTGAAAGCTGTAAGATTTCCACCTGATGAGTTCTCTACACCAACGTCTGATGTGTCGTCCTCTGCATCCAAACAGTCTGTGCAGTAAATATGGTGGTGACAACATGCAGCAGTTGATAATAATCTGTACCTGCTCTTCTAAGGAGGAGAGAAAAAACAGACATGCATGAATATGGGAAATGATATCAGAGGAACAGTCATGACCGGCGGGAAGGAATTATTAAAAACATTCAGAGTCTATATACTCTATATCAGGCCCAATCAAAGGGCGGCCTGCGGGCCATATGTGGCCCAGAAGCGGTCCCCAACTGGCCAAACCACAAAAGCAAAGAAAACCAGGAAAAATATGTTCTACAGGCCTACAGATAGTTCCACAGAAAATCCTACAGTGAATGCAACACTGTGCGTAGCCTAGCAACACTCAACCCAGAATGC
The DNA here is from genome assembly GCA_034769285.1 of Lutjanus argentimaculatus. Classification (NCBI taxonomy): domain Eukaryota; kingdom Metazoa; phylum Chordata; class Actinopteri; order Lutjaniformes; family Lutjanidae; genus Lutjanus; species Lutjanus argentimaculatus. The sequence continues at coordinate 46,847 of JAWZSL010000136.1, forward strand.
AGCACTTTGAAGTGAAGTGAAGTGAAGCTTTAGATGTAGTTGTCCTGTAATCCGACCTCTAAACACATGTCTTTCTCAACCCTGAAACACAAAATTAACAATGAAAACTGTCGGCCTGCCTGGACTGACAAATACTTGTTTATTCTGCCGCCAAATCTAAGCGCCAAACCGATGTGTTTAATTTGCAATGAGTGTGTTGTAGTGTTGAAAGATGACAATGTTCGGAGGTGCCACATTGAGAAACACCAGAGGGGTATACTACAAAGCGAGATTAACTATGTTGAGTCTAAAGCCAGGATTTTCAGTGTCACGAAGGTGGCTCTCTTTTAACCTGGCTAGATCACCATGGTAACTTAAGCTAAACTCATAACCTGGTCGGGAGCAGGTTATGTTACAGATTAAATCGGCTGTAAAAAGTGCCGCTCTTTAACTAATTATTGTCCAAACAAGATTGTTTATGAGTGATACAGATTATAAACTGAGGGAAGACGTTAAAAATGAAAAGTTGCTGAGCTGTATGTTTGTAATATCACCGAACAAATCCGTATAATGTCGAAATCTAACATCGTGTCACAGCAGTACAAACTGTGTTTATCACGCTGTCATGGTAACCTCCGTTTGGTGATGCGGAGTCATTTTTCCCGTTTGCTCTAGGTCATATTAACACTTTAAATTTACACCGTATATGGGCCATTCTACCGAATCGGTGCAAACTGCTGTCCCCAAACAAAAAAAACAAATCTAAAAAACATTTAAGTATGCAAATTTTAAATGTTTACTAAGATCCTGCAATTATCTATTGAAACCCAAAATGATATTTAAGATATCAGTATGCTTAATATATATAAAATTATTAAACTTCAGTGATCTCCACGTCTCTGTCATCACGGGACAGTGTCAGACTGACAGCGTCATGTTTAAATTTGCTGTATGAAGTTTTATTGTTTAATGTGCAGTTTTCATGTTAGAAATAAACAGCAGCATTAAGATCGCATTTAGTCGATCAGTAATTTTCTGAGAGAATTCTTCTTCTCCTGCTTTATTTGCAGCAACAGTGTTGCTTTTTGCATGTTGTCCACAGCTCTTAATTATAACGACTTGATCAGTTTGACTGAAGTGGTTCGCTTCACTTTTTTTCAGACAAGAGTCAAATGACGCAACAAACGCCCCTTTTTATGTGAGCGCGCACAAAGCCTAAAGATGAGAGCCTGGGTTAACAAAGTGAGTTGATAACCACCGTCGTGGTACCAATTATCTCTGATTGCGATTTTAGGCTCTGTCGATCCAGATCATGCAAAGAAAGCCTGGCTGTGTTGAGCTTCCTTCGTAGTATACCCCTTAGAGTGTGAGATGTGTGGTGTTAAGAGGTCACGTTGAACTGTATGACTCAGACAAAGACAAATTGACACTAATCAACAATGACAGTGATGCCAACGATGAACATCAACTTGTAAATTGTATATATATATATATATATATATATATGTAGAGTATATGTGCATTTTTATGAGACTAGAACAGTTGTTAGACTTTCTGTTGCACTTTGTGTCAGGTCATGTTGTATAATGTCTCATACACTGTGTGTGAATTCCCTTTTCACAGAGCAGAGGGGGTTTTGTGTCTCTGCATCTCAAGTTTCAACCCTGAACAAACAGTCATGTGTAACAGGTCTTCAATTCTCTCCTCAGCAGCAATTGACTGGCAACGAGACCGTGGAAAAATCTGATAGGATAGTAGAGAGGAAAGTGAACGCCCACGATCAGCTGATTAGAGGGAGTAGGAGGAGTGAGAGAGTAGAGGAAAATTGTGAATGAACAGCGTAAAGGAGGTCTTCCTGAGCGTAAAGGAGGTCTTCAATCAGGAAGACCTCCTTTACGCTGTTCATTCACAATTTTCCTCTACTCTCTCACTCCTCCTACTCCCTCTAATCAGCTGATCGTGGGCGTTCACTTTCCTCTCTACTATCCTATCAGATTTTTCCACGGTCTCGTTGCCAGTCAATTGCTGCTGCTGTCAAACTTTAAATCTCCACTGTCTTTGCTCCATCAGTGCCATACAGACAATACGCGACCCTCCTCCACCCCCCTCTCCTCCAGTCTTTGGACCCGGGCAGCCAGAGTCCATCACCTCGTCCCTTCCCCATGCCATTCATCAGATCCAGGCAGCAGAGTTCGGAGTCTCTTCACCACCTAGCCTCTGCATCATCATCCCATCACCACCACCACCAGTGTCTAGACCTGGGGGGGATTTCCTCTTCACTCCTGCTTCATCACCCCCTATTTATATACGTCCATATTCTATTCACTACAATGGGGTCTAACCGCCAAAGACTTTCTGCTTTGTGATCTCATGCATGTGCAATAAACTATTTCATCTTACTCCAAGTCTCTCCTGATTGAAATGGATAATGGAGAAGAAAAAAAACCAGACACATTTAAGTGATGAAGTACTGTCTAATATATATTAAAAATATTTATATAAATTCACATTTTTCATCAGGTATTCAAGATTTTCAGGAACAAAGTTCCTTTGTGTTAATATTTTTAATCCACTATGACACATGGTCGTCCTCTGTACTTTGAATCTGATTTGCTGGATTCGTTTATAGCCTAATTTGACACATTATCCGTAATAATTAAGATAAACAAAGATAAAAATACATGGCAAAAAATAGCATACTGTCAATATTTTAGAGACCCCCCAAATTTCACAACTCATGTTTTCAGGGGAGCTCATGTTCTATGAAGAGAAGCTAAGCTGACTCTTGTAATGTTTTTCTCTCTCTAAAGGTGTTAACTGAGTGAACTGAATCTTATTGTGGTGCATTTACAGTTTTCCACAATTGTTAAAACACTAAACCCAATTCTCTGAACCAAATGATCAGAGCTCTAAACCCATTTATCAAATCATTCACTCTTTTGGCAAAACTGTAATCACACATTTACTCACTAAGACACATTTTACACTGTGATGCACTTGTGTTACAAAATGGTGAACACAGGTGACAGAAGCTGAACACAACTGAAGCACATCACTTACATACAGAGACTCAAAATTGTTCACACATGTTTCTAATGATGTTCTAATGAGTTTTTTCACAGTTGGTTAAACAATAAAATTGGAACTTGAAATGCAGCAACTGAAATCTGAAACTCATGCAACAAATCCCTAAACCAAACCTGCAACAGTTTCTACCATCCACTCTGTGGAGGTTGGTGTGGTTAGCAGTCAGCTGCAGGACAGAGAGAGGTGTGGGGGGATGACTCATGAGAGGAGTGTCAGGTGAGTTGATTGGCACAGCTGCTGCTGGTTTTCCTGATTGCACTCTCCCCTTTTCATGCAGTAGTGTGCTGACCCTCTGAACACTTCAGCTCACACAAAGAAGAGGGACTCTGCCTGAGATTTCTGTTGAACGCAGCTGGCTGGAGGACATGTGCTGCAGGAGCAGGGCAGCTGCAGGCACGTCATGTATTGGTGATTTATGTTATTGTGTTTTGAGCAGGAGCCTTGGAGCGGAATATGCTTGACTAGGATTAGAGCAAATGCTTTACTTTGTTTAGATGAAGTAGAGGAAATACACTCACTTCCGGCTGTCAGAAATAGTCAGTAGCTACTTATATTAAATAGCCACATTGAATTCAAATTAAATAAACCTCTGGGAGCCACCCTTGAAAAAGGGAAATTGATAGCCAATTCATTAATTGAGACTCAGTCTGAGGGTTGCTACGGAGTTCTTTTCCCTGTGTACAGTGACCGTCATGTTTCATACACACAAACTCACATAATCAGTTCTTTATAAATGAAAGATTTATTAAGTACTAACTAGACACAATAACTACAGATGGAGCCACTTAAAATTTCCATCTGGTCCATGGTAGGGCCCAGACCGATCCGTGACAGGTCCCTGTCGTCACCTGGCTGGGCTCGTAGCACTAATGAGATCCTCCGTGATGACGTAGAGAACACGGGGCCGACTCGTCACGCCCATAAGTTAATTTTATAGAAACCAGTTGCAATGATCTGTTTATCCACCAGGAGGAATATGAAGAACTGTGAAATATCACTTCCATAAGGCTGTTCAGACAGTGAGAGATCACAGGCTGAAATTGGTCAATGAAGGTCAAGCTGCACGTAGCCCACAGAGTCTATATTATTTATAATAATGTTGAAATGACGTTCTTCTGCCTCGATTTTCGGGAAAATATTAAAGCCTACCCCTAACTTCATCAACATTACTGTCTATAGACCAATATTACTATATAGACCCCAATGTTCAACTCAAGTCGGTGCCTATGCTACTGTTAAATGTGTTTGTAGCAAATTCTTAATTAGGTAATTGAGAATTTGTCACGGGCAGCTTTCACAAAGTAAATAAAGTTTTCCCTAAACTAATAACTCAAAAGGAGCGTGGTATTCTCACTGCACGGGACATGTGGTGGTGTTGTTTATCTTGGAAGGTGAGGGAGCTCAAACACCTAATTAGCATTACGATGAGCCTTTACATTCCTAAGTAATGTGTGAATGAGCCACCGGAACAGGTTTCCCAGCCCCCACACTGTCACATACTGTAGATCGTCGTCACACTAAGTGGACTGTACGGACTTTTAATGCAACCTCATAAATAAGACATTTTACAATTCTTCATATTATAAACTAAAAAATGACTTTGTTTCATTAAATAATTGAAATTAAAATAATTAGCAACTTTTTAAAAATGATTCCAGGCACAAGTTACTTTCAGAGCGTTTCTCATTATTCTGAGAGACTAATTCAATATTTTGATATAGGGGAGACCTGGGGCAGTTGTAACAATTTTAGATTTCCTTAATAACTAGTATGTTCATAACATTGAGACTGCAGTTGGTAAACGTGCAGGTCAGTTTAAAAACATATATACTGCTGGGTGCTTTACTGTAATCTACAATAATATAACCTAGCAATTTAGATTATTGTACAAAATCTAAATAAACTAAGTACTGTAACTAATATGCCTGACTAAATCTTTAAGACAAAAGTTGCGCAATAGAAGTGTGATATTTGCATCTGAGATAGTGGAGTAGACAAATAATATAGCATAGAATAGAAATACTACCAGGTACAGTATAAGTACCTCATACTCAGTGGCGGCTGGTGAATTTTTCTCTGGGGGGGCGATAGCGAAAAACAGGCAAACATTGTACGGTATCGCACCAGTGTTTTTTAATATACGAAAAGAGCCTTTATTTGTACTTGCAGAACTAAATGAGCATGTTTTAGAACCTGATGGAACTTGCTTAGTTAAGGTAAATTAAGGTACTTTAATTTGTGCAAACCCTTTATAATAACTGTATTTTATTTTACAATTTATGCTGAAAGACTGAAGTCAGCAAAAAGTACCTCAGTAAGTATGAAAGAAATCTGATAACACAAACCTTTAGACAATGGAAGAATAATAATGAACACACTAAAATCTGTTAGAAAATAACAAGATTTAAGAATAAATAAATAAATTAATTAAAAATTGCCATCTTGTGGCTTAAAATTTACTTTTTGTATATAAATTCTCCCTGAGAGGTGTACATTTCTCAGTGACTCTGTGGTTAATTGTCTTTGACAGATTTATATAAAGTTTCTACTTTAAGGTGTGTCGCCCACTTTTCTGCACAAAACAGCAACTATTTAAAAGTTTGTAAAAGACCAACACCACACGTTCAGCTTCTGTCATCTCCAGTGGGGGAATGTAACTAAGTGCATTTACTCAAGTACTTTACGTTCAATTTCGAATTGCATCCATATTATATTACTTTATAGTTCTACTTAACTTTTTCACTCCACTACATTTGGCTGACAGGTACAGTTACTTGTTACTGAAACGGGAACATTTTACTGCACAGTGGCTACTTTTACTTTTCATACTGATAACCGCTGATAATGTTTACATACTTTTACTCAAGTAAAGTTTTAAATGCAGGACTTTTACTTGTAGTGGAGTATTTTACTGAAGTAAATGATATGAATACTTCATCCGGCACAGCTCACCTCTAAGATGATCACCTGGTACCAGCATGAGGCTGAGTTACACTGTCGCGATGTTCTCCACAGAGAGTTTATCATCTTCCTCTCACTGTTGTTGGTTTATGATGTCGGCTGATCAGGTTCTTTAACTTTCAGCTTCTCTTCTAATGTTCTCCACTCAAAACACGTTGTTTATAGTGACTAAACAGATTTTATTCTAGCCTCCAATGTGCTAAACTCTTCCAGCTGTCAACACATCTCACTTTGCTGTATTAATTGTCAGATATAGATCGAGCCAGTCGCTCTCTGCTGCCACACAGAGGTTGACGATGTGTAAAGCAGCACCATTCAAATGAATGCTGAGGGCGCAGCTTCTGAGCGCCCCACCAAGCTCCGATCTCTTATATTGAGAGGATTGAACTGCGCATGTACAACTTATAGCGAGAGTAAATGGGCAAAAAAATTGCGCCCCAAGCCGGAAACACGTGACCTATCCGTAACTTTGGACATCGTAAAACATTTTTAACAGCACATTTAAGTGCACATTATATATTTTACTCACTAACTACACAATATTGATGTTGCTCATTTAAAGAAATATGCAGTATATATTTTAAAGTAATTAAGTCTTCTTCACTGAAGTTTTAGGATGTGGGGAGAGGTGGGGCGGCGCCCTAGCACCCTCTATTGACCAGCCGCCACTGCTCATACTGTGGTTACACAGCAAGTGACATTCCACCACTGAAAATCAGGGTTTCAGTGTCCTTGGCTCTGTTAGTTTCTGTGTTTCTGCGAGGGAAGCGCCATCTCATGGTGACACCCTGTAAGTGAATAAATGGGTGTGTTACAGTGGAATCTGGGCACACCCCCAGTAAGGTGGGGGGGAATGGTAGTTGGCTGGAAACTGGGAGGTCATTGGCAGGCTTCTGGAAGGCTCTCGAAAGGCATGGGAAATTTCAAGTGGCTGCATCTGTACCAGACATAAATAAACAAACAAATACGACCACACATAATGTAAAGACAAACAAGCAAATATAATAAAGGCAATGAGAACAACGATGAACAAAAACATAACTGATTGAATGACTGAAGCATCAATGCAGCATCCTATGTTTGTCAATAAGGACCACCAAATTAGATCAAGCAGATCTTAGTCAGATGCATTATTAAGTCATTAAATCATAAGTGGACAACATCTTTAAAACAAAGCAGTGAAATTCACTGTTTAAGGCACCATTCAGCAGTTGAGAGAGATGGGAAGCCAAAAAGAGAATATTTGAAATAGTTAGGTATCATTATCAATGGGAGATCCTAAGTTTTGATCTGAACCTAATCTTTACTCTCTATAACCTAGAGCCTAGGGCATCAACCCCAAATCTCACAGGAAAAGCATTTATTTATTATTATCACCTGGTTCTTTGGATGACCAGAAAAGGGGTTGCTCTGGAGAAGAGAGAAGCAGGCTGTGTCTCAGGCTCTTGGGTCTCTCAGATGGTCCCGCGCCGGTAGCTGATCTGTCTTTTCGTCTCGTCTGGAGTGCCTTGAAGCGGCATGCTCGGGCATTCTGGATCTCTTGTCTCTGCAGGCAGCAGAGTCGTCCCATCTTCACAACATGCCTCCACTTGGGTGGAGATGGAAGCAGCTGCCCTGGTTCTTCTAACTTTGGTTTTATTAGAAGATCAGGCATTTCAGAGTTCTTGTAGGTTTCTCTAATTTGAAATCCAAGTCTTTCTGTCTCTCGCAGAAGTCATCTTCATGCACCACGTTCCTCACGTTTGGTGCGGCTTGTGCTAAATTGACTTCTCTCTGTCAGGCAGAGAGTTGGCCTCCTGGCAGGAAAGACAAGAGGCCTGTCCTGCCCTCAAGCAGAGGGTCAGGCGTTGACCATCATGAGGCTGAAGAGTCCTTTGAACTGAAGAAGGACTGTACTGAAGACTGGTTGGAACTTGACTGGGTGCTGAGCTGGAAACTAGAGAGCGGAGAAGCTCCTGGCTTCCCTTGCTTTGTAGTCCTCTGTAGGAAGGGGGCCGGGTTCTGGTCTCAGTGGCGTGAAACTTTACCACTCCTCCCTATAAATCTATCTTCCTAATTCTTTTCCTTTTTCCAAATTCTTTCTTAAAGGATTGATAAAGTTTATTAAAAGTTTAATGCTTCCATGTTTAAAGTTTGACCTTTCTCAGTTGCTGAGAAGTGCCACATTAATACACACTTGATTAACACTTAAATAAACCAGATGTTATCAACGTATAAGAAGTAATATACAAGATTAATCAGGTTTGCAAAGTCATAAATGGTAATCATGTTATGACATATTATACAGGGTATAGGTACTCCTATATACACAGCAAATGAAATAGTAAAATAAAATTAAGTTAACATCCACATCTTAGGGTTTCTTAGACTAAAGGAATGTGTCTGCTTATGTCTCCTGAGATGGGTGAAAAGAGGAAGGGCTGGCAGACACACACACACAGACCAAGTGTCATCTGAGGATCAGTCTAAGGCAGAGTGGCATTTCAACTTAAATTTGTCATGTTGCGAGGTATGACCAGTTTTCCAATTAGATGTTGATACGCTTACAATCTCCACGTCGTTACCTGTTGAAAAAGTCTGAACACATGACATTCATCTGAAATGGAAAGAGGACAGACTAAAACTATCGTAATATATCAATACAGGTTAATGCCAATATCAAGAAAAAGGAGAAATGAAAAATCAGTTCCCTTAAAATGTGTAAAGGCAAGGACCTACACTCATGACTGAAGTGACCAAACATACTATCTGAGACTATCAGAGAAATGTTAATGAGCAAATGGCTTGCTCAAGAGGACTAGGTTTTAGACAATGTATTATGAGGTGAAGGACATACAAAGTAGAGCTTGTTACTTTATTAGAAAGGATGATGTCTTCATCAATCGTGTGCTTCCTGTTGATTAGTTAGGCTAACGTTTATTAGAAAGAAACTCTAATACTTTTCAAGTGGTTAGACAAAGCATATTGACAATATACACTTTAATTGTGCATGGCGTGATGAGTTTCTTTGTCTCTTGTTCCCAGTCCAGGTGGGCTGGAACTTCTCCCTAGAATGTTTGGGGAGTTTTGGAGTATCCATCGTAAATTTGACCACTGTCACTTAACCAAATCCCTGAGTGCTTGTTCGTGTCCGGGAGGTGGCATCTTTATGGCTCAAAGGTCAAATGAGCAAGGGTTCAGCAGAACTTGGTCAGTTCTCTGTGTGGGATGGAAAATCCATCTATTATCATCATCCTGGTCTGATGATCCTACAGCCTCAAAATAAAAGTACTGTATACTGTCTGAGAACCAGATTTGTTTGTCTGTGTTGGGGAACTCATGGTGGAAACAAGATAGCTACACACTCAGTTTTCAATTATTAAAACACTAAACCCCATTCTATGAACCAAATAATCAGAGCTCTAAACCCATTTATCAAATCATTCACTCTTTTGGCAAAACTCTAAACACATTTTTACTTTCTAAGACACATTTTGTACTGTGATGCACTTCTGCTGCAAAATGGTGAACAAAGTCGGCAGAAGTTGAACATAACTACAACACAACTGTCATCATTTACACACAGCTCAAAATTCTTCACACGTTTCTAATGATGTAAATACAGTTTTCTACAATTGTTTACACACTAAAATTGGAACTTTTAATGCAGCACAATTTCTGTCATATACTCAGTTTTCAGTTCTATGTAAATCACACTTTTTGCAAAACACTGGACACAGTTTTGTACAGAGGTACAACATTCAAAATTACAGTCATTTGTGGGGCGGACGTTTAGCTCAGTGGGTAGAGCGTCCGACCCATGTATGGAGGCTGTTAGTCCTCTGCAGCGGCCGCTGGTTCGACTCCCGCCTTCGGCCCTTTGCTGCGTGTCATCCCCCCCTCTCTGCCCCGTTTCCTGTCAACTCTCTAGCTGTTCTCTCAATAAAGGCAAAAAATGGCTAAAAAAATAACTTAAAAAAAAAAAAAAATTACAGTCATTTGTGATCTTTCAGAAAGTAACACCAATCACAAAGCCCGGCTTTATTTACCAATATTTACCACTAGTAACCAGTGTTTTAGACAGTAAATGTCTTCATGGTCTGTGGCTGAAACCCATAAATTTCTCCATTTCTCCAGGTGACTTGGCCTGCAGTGATTGCCTTGGAGTTTTGTCAAGTCTTCATTTAACAAAGAGAGTTTTCACCCTGTTGTCTTGCAGGGAGAATGTTACTTGTGATGTCGATGAAGTCCTCTGAGCTGACCCAGTACAAAGATGTGATGCTGAGGTAGAATGAATCCATCGTCTGTTACTATATTACTTGAAGCATGCACAGTATACAATATGTTCTGTACTAAGCTGTGAATGCATTTTTACATATATTTCTGAAACACATTAAAATGTTTTCCTGTAGCTACATGCTCTGAACACTGTGTTTTCCATGTTTTAATGTAGTGTGTAATGATGGCTCAGCAGTGTTTATATTCTGACTGGCTGTGTGTAGGATCTTAAAACATTGTTTAATTTTGCCAGAAGAGGTTTTGTGAATGTAGTTTGAATATTTGGTTTTGTGTTTATAGTTTTGAGAAAAGGGAGGAAGGTTTCAAGAAATTTGAAAACTGTACTCGCAGATGTACCATGCGCCACTCAACCTCTGCTGCCACCCAGTGGTTGGTGGTGTGTAAATCAGCAGCAATCAGATAAATGCTGCTGGATGCAGGTATCATACACCCAGCAAGAGGAGCAACCTGTGCATGTACTGTAACTAACTTATATTCTACTGGACCGATCAGCCTAATTTTTTGGTGTACACTCACGACTGTATGCTGCTTTTTTTTTATGCCTCCACGCCGGAGGCAGCTGTGACCACTGGAAATATGTGAGGTCATCTCCTTCTTGTGAAATCTCAAGAATGCCTTGATGGAATTTCTTCTAACTTGATACAAGTTGTCCACTTGGACTCAAGGATGAACTGATTAGATTTTGGTGGTCAAAGGTCAAAGGTCACAGTGACCTCACTGAACACATTTTTCACCCATAACTCAAGAATTCACATTGTAATTATGACAAAATTACACACAAATGTCTAATAAGATAAAATGATGAGGTGATGACATTTTATATCCAAAATGTCAAAGGTCAACTTCACTGTGACATCATAATGTGTGAAGTGGAGACAACATGTTTCTCACTAGAGGTTATTTACTGGAAAAATACATGTACAGTGAGAACTTCCATATTGAAAAAAAAAATCCATTATTAAATTCTTTCAAAGTTACAGGTCATTATAGTGGTAAGCTCCATATTAAATTCCTCAAAGTCTTCACGACAGACATTATATGAGTCTGGACAGACGTGGATGTAAAGTGTAACTTGACTGGTTGGAGAAGGCATAAAACTGTGAGGAAGTTTTGTTTTTTGACTGCTGTGTTTTGACTTCTCAATCTTCTTAACTGGCCACTAGGGGCCACCAGTGATCAACTGTTTCAGTTTGAGGTCTTGTTTCAGCTCGGGACATTGTGTCCGTGAATGTTCTCATTCGTCCAGGTCATTGTAATCTCAGGAAAAGATTAAATCGAAAACAACTGGACTTGTTTAAAAGTGTCATTGAAGACGTTTCGCTTCTCATCCAAGAAGCTTCATCAGTTCATTCCTGTCAGACTAGTCAGAGCTAGTCTAACTAAATGGTGGGAACCCCAGGTATTTAACCTCTGTGGATGTGTTCAAATTCATGAGTGCTCCAATCAGATTGACAACAGTCGTTTGGAGTCGTTGATCACTGGGTGTGACCCGAAACCAGGTATGGTACCTGGTTTCGGGTCACACCCAGTGATCAACGACTCCAAACGACTGTTGTCAATCTGACCCGAAACCAGGTATCTCGGGACATTGTATGTGGGGGTGATGTTAATTTTAGCTGAACTTTCCAAATCTCTGCTGGTTGCATCTGGCAGTTGTGGTGGCATTGCAGTAGGTGCTTCACCATCTGTTGGCTGGTGGGGATCTGCACTCTCTGAGTGACCTCTTCTAGTTATCTCATGAAAACACTTCCCCGTTAACAGCAGGGTTGGACTTTATGTTTATATCAGACAATAGATATTTATCAAGCAGCAGGCATGTTGAACCATCATTTCTCAAGTTTTAATTCAGTGAGTTTGTCAAAGTCAGACATTCATATTTTTGTCTTGAAAGGGATTTTTAATTGAATTTCCAAAAAATGTACAATTCATACAAAATTACATATACTGTGACATAAGATTTTATCCATATTGACAAGCAAACAGCAAACAGCTGCTCAAACTCACATCCTACAATCTACCACTAAAACACGAAAAATAAACTTATATGAAATAAAGATGAACATTTAGCATTTACTTTAGTCTGATAAATGACAAGAAAGCAAAACAAACCCAGATTTGGCCATAGGGCCTACATTAGTTCTAACTTAAAAAAAACAAACCAATAAATTAAAATATATATGAGGGACTAAAATAACAATATAAGTCCTAAAGACTTGTCAAGATGATCTCCCTGTGTTAAACATACAAATGGGTAAAATAAAGATTTCGGTTATAATGAGCTCAGTTCATCAAATAATAATATCTGATTCTCTATCCTTCTTATTTGTCTACATTTCTCCTTGTGTTTTTTCTCCTCTCTCTCCTCTCCCTCTTTCTCTGCCTACATGAAGCTGACTGTGTAAATGTTGTAATCATTCCTACTGATGAACTGTTGGTATCATCACTGTCCATTCTGCAACAACACACAGAGGACAAAAGCTTGTCTGTGGTCCCTTTCCTTATGAAAACATACAGAGTCAAGTCTGCAAGAGGACTCAACTGAAGAAATATGAAAGACAGTTTGTAAAGGGTATTGTTAGATCTGACTCGATCTGCCAGGTTTGAAATGATTCTTGGCAGGAACAGCAGTGTGTAAATAAGAGCACCAGAACCAAAAGGCCTACAATTCGTCGATTTTCATCAGAGGGGACCGAGATGGAAGCAGACAGGGCTTTGAGGGTCCCACCCAGGAAGAATATGAACAGTGGGAGGGGAAGGAGGAAGAACAGGCCAAAGACAGTGTATCTGACCAGAGAATGAATCCAGAAATATAAAACAAGGACAATCACAAGATCAAGGGTCCAGACCAGGACACAGACCACCACAGAGATCTTGATGGTACCACAGTGGGCTGGCGATGACCAAATACCTGTAATACAAGATGGACACATAGTCTTTGAGGATAATGGTCAGACAGGGAAGTAGCTTCACACATACTGGACAGACAGATAGCTACCTTTCCAGGGCCACGCACACCATGAAGCCAACACTGGCCACCAGAGCAGAGAGGTAAATATAACGGAAGATTGCAAATATCTTCTGACCCTCAGTTGTTGCCACCCTGGCGATCATGCAGCAAAGCTGAATGAGGTCGGCGATGAAAAGGTTGATGATGTAGATCAGAGCAACTTGATCATTTCGTACCTGCAGGAAAACATTGATAAAAGTAAACAAGTAGTTGTCAGTGTGAGGGCTGACATGTAGGGTGAGAGCACTGCCCTCTATAGGCAGGCTTAGAGAGTTTCCAGCCTTTATAAGGACAGGTGTGGGCAATCAGTGCCTCTTTGCCTGAATCCTGGTAGATGTGTGGTAGGACTGCTTTGTGTGTGAAGGTCAGGGACATGTGGGGAGAAAAAACGCTTGTATGGGTTGATTGAAATCTAAGTTTCTTAAATTTAGTTGTAGTGAAGCTGTGTCCTGATTGACACAGTCCATTTATGTCATCTGGTCTAATTTGTCTACCATGTTGAATTGGACTCAACCTTAGTTTTAGTGTGAATTGTCCAGGATCTGTATATTGTTACTGTGATGACTAACTGCTACACTGTCCATAACTGGATTCAGCAATGTCCTTTTCACCACCGGGAGCTGAACCAACTGAAATTCACACTTGGTTTTGTTTTATGTCTTCCTATGCAGTAGGATGAGCTGCAGGGAGTACATGTGGGATCCTCAGCTTTGCATGCAGTGTGGTCGGCCTAATGTTGGTGGTCACTTGAGTGTCTTGTAGATTTGCTCTCCTTGCAGTGTAAGTTGCAGTATTAGTGATCACAGTGGGCTCACATGGTGATAATTATTAGGGTCTGTGATAGAATCTCCCCATGGTAAGAACCCTGCCTACTTACTTGCTACTAACAAATACTGGTGTTCCATTTCTATTTACTAGTATTGTTAAATAAAAGTTGTTTACCTTAAACTTCTGATTGTTTTTTCTTTTTCTCAGGTCTCCAGCAATAAAAATCTTATTTTTAAATGAACATTTTGATTGTGAACTGAATGCACATCTGCTCTCCTTGAACCTATAGAGTTGTTTTGTGTCAACACATATGAAGTTGGGGCCTATAACAACCTACAGGTTTATATAGACATTGCATTGGTCTTAAACTGTGACTGGTCACATAAACATGTTCTGAACTCTAGCGAATATGGAAACTTAGCATGTTAGCATGCTAAAATCTGCCAATTTGCAACTTAAAGTACATCTGAGGCCAATGAAGCAACATATTGACCTGATGATGGCGCTAAATGAAAAGTCACAGGATGACAGAAGTTATTATGATTCAACCTCTGGACACCATGAATGTCTGTATCATTATTTATGTCAAAGCATCCAGCAGCTGTCGAGACATTTCACTAAAAATGAAAAACATCAACCATGAATGTCTTCATGATTTTAAATGTTTCTGGAATGTTTTTGAAGCCACATGTAAACTACATGTGTTTAGTGTCCAATCAACTTCATGTAAACTTGTAAACTTGACGCTGGATCAAGATCCTTCGCAGACAGACAGACTGTACAACAGACACATGACACAGACAGTAAATAAATAAATCTCAGTTATAATGTACATACCAGAGAATAAAGAGCGTAGATGGCCACGAGGGTCAGAAGAAGGCTGATACAAATGATTGTGCTCGTCAGCACATATATGATGAATTTAACTTTTTGTTTAAACTCATCATCAGAGGAGTTGCTGCTGGGGTCAGAGTAGGCAAAGTAGTCAAAGTAGTAGTAAAATAGTAGAAGCTGAAATCGTAGTAGTCATAGGTGTTGTTGCTGTAATCATAGCTTTCGTTCTGTGAGGTGATGTTCATGTAGAAATCTTCCATTCTTCAGAGTAAAACCTGTTTGAGAGATCAGGTTATAGACAGAGAACAAGTTTTTAATATCTACCAAACATTGTTCAGTGACATCACTGAAGTTCACACAAAATGAAGTTTTATAAGTAGGTTCAGGAACAGGACCACACCACTCTCTCTCAAACTCTATCACCTGCATCTCGCTAATTAACCACCTGCCCCTCCCGCAAACCCAAATCACCTGTGTCTGGTTAATTTGTCACCTGCACCTCTGTTTCAGTCTGTGTGTACCTGAGTAAAGATGTCTAACCCTCTCCTGTTTAGTTCTCAAAACCGTTTGTTGTACTGTGACTCATCCATGTTATTCTATGTTTGTTTTCTTACCTTCAGACTGAGTGTAACAGCTCTCTCTTCATCTCTTGCAGTAACGGCCATTAATACCACCGTTCACTTCACCACAGCCACAAGGAGCCATGACACTCCATCCTCTGCATCCACTTCATTTCCTCCTGTTCTAATCACAATGACTCCACTGTTCCTCCTGTCCATCCCTCACAGTCAAACAACCCGACCACTATTTCACCTTCTCTTCATCAACAAATTCTCTCAGGTGATTACATAGACCTCAGCCCACTTTTCCAGCCATCCACTTGCAACATCACCACCGGTCCTAGAGAACTCATGGTAGTGCAATTCGCTTTTTTTCCCCACAATATCATGCAGTGTTCACTAATATTGATATATCGATTGACTATTCCAAATGCTTTCGGTACTCTTTTTTCACAGTATTGATATTTCAGCACCAGCTGCAGTTTCTGGCTCCTCCTTCTCTTAGACAGTGAGTTGACACCCTTCATCCTTCTCCTCGACCCCTTTATCACTCCCTTTGACCCCTACCATCCTTCTGCACACAACCCTCCTCCAGTCCTTCACAAATCCCATCACCAATCCAACACACCACCTTTAATACTGAACATAAGATGTACTGTATTCAATACAGTATATGTGTAGTATATGTGACAGGGTCAAAAATTCATGCCATGCTTTGCTGTGTTTATTACTTATGTGCATGTTTTTATCAGAGTGCTGTGCTTTTATTTTACCTTGTGTGTTTTTATATGGTTGAACCTGAGTTGCTGTGATTGTTTTATTTTTAATCACGTTGCTTGTTTTTAGTCTGTTTTGAGGTGTGTGTTTTTTAAACAGCGGACTGTCTGAACTGTCATGACCCTGAGAAAGACGCACCCACACCCCGAGGTATTGACCTAATTATCTGACGGGCGACAGGTGTGAGAGAACCTGATTGGATGGACTTTTATTGAGGCAGAGCAAAAGATGAAGGGGGACAAGAGCACGCAGGTCGCAGCAGACGCCAAAGGAAGCAGCCGAGAGAGACGTGGGCCTCCTGAGAGCCACAGCCACACAGGCCTGGGTCAACAGCTGAAATCTGCCACCCAGGAAGACAATAATATATATGGACTTCATTCCTGAACTGTTTTAACAGTAGTATTACTTTGTCATTTATTGATTTCCTACTTAAATGTGCATGCTCTATCTTAATTTCCTCATTTTTTTACATGAAAGTTTGCAGTTCTTTTATCCTAGAAACAAGTAATTTGACAAAATTTACCTGTGAAAGCTGCAAGATTCCACCTGGATGAGTTCTCTACACCAACGTCTGATGTGTCGTCCTCTGCATCCAAACAGTCTGTGCAGTAAATATGGTGTGTGACAACATGCAGCAGGTTGATAACAATCTTTGCCTGTTTTTGCATGGCACAGAGAGAAAACAGTCAGGCATGAATATGGAAATTACATCAGAGCAACTGTCACGGTCAGCAGGTAAGAATAATTAAGAACACTCAAAGCCTATATTCTGTATATTAATCTAGTTTAAGGGTTTGTTTTATCTTTTTTATGTTTATGTTGCACCAAATATTTCCAACCCTGTAATTCTGTGTTTATTCATATCTTAAGTTGACTTTGTGTCAGGTCATGTTGTATGATGCTTCATACAGTTTGTGTGAATTCCCTTTTCACAGAGCAGAGTGTTTGTGTCTCTACTTTACATCCTAAGTTTCAACCCTGAACAAACAGTCATGTGTAACAGGTCTTCCATTCTCTCCTCTGCTGGCTGCTGCAGTTAGACAGTAGTGAGGGCAGGCAGGTGGGGTTAGCACCTCTGTCCAGCTGTTACCACCATCTGTCTGTGGGGTTGTCCTGCGTCTTCACCTCGAGCAGCAGGTTTGTGCAATTCTGCAGTTGATGAAATGCCATTCTGAGAGGAAAGACTTACAGGAATAGAACCTTAACTTTGTTCATGGAATAAATATTAAATGTCACAAATGTACGACTAAACATGTAAGAAATAACTTTAAGTGATATTCCAGCCAAAAATGAAAATCCACTCAATATGTACTCACCCCTATGCTGATGTGAGGATGGGTGAAGATCTTCAGTTCACAAAACAATCCTGGAGTTTCAGCAGAAAACAGGGTTGCAGCCAAATCCAGTACAATGGCAGTGAATGGTGACCATGGATAAAATGTAAAAAAAGAACACAAAACAAACACAAAATGTCTCCATCCTGCCTGCGTGGTGTAATCCAAGTGTCCGTGAGCTGCGACATTCAAATTTGACCTCAAAAGACACCATTTACACCATGTTTTTAGCCAAAATGTCAACTGTAGCCTCCCAGGTAGCATATAAACATGGCGTCGATGTATCGCGAAACTTCGTATATCTCTTAATGGATGCACGTGTGAAAATATCGCGAGATCTCTTGTGCATCTGGCTTGAGCCCGAGAGGCTACAGTTGACATTTTGGCTAAAAACATGGTGTAAATGGTATCTTTTGTGGCTAAATTTTAATGTCGCGGCTCTCGGACACTTGGATTACACCACACGAGCAGGATGGAGACATTTTGTGTTTGTTTTGTGTTCTTTTTTTTACATTTTATCCATGGTCACCATTCACTGCCATTGTACTGGATTTGGCTGCAACCCTGTTTTCTGCTGAAACTCCAGGATTGTTTTGTGAACTGAAGATCTTCACCCATCCTCACATCAGCATAGGGGTGAGTAGATATTGAATGAATTTTCATTTTTGGGTGGAATATCACTTTAACTACAGTAAAAGAAAAATTACCTCACATGGGAAATTTTCTTCATTGGAAACAAGACGTCTTCTCTCATAGAAATTTGTTGTCCCAAAATGAAAGAAGTCCAGAAAATATTCATCCTACCAACAAATTCATGTCAAGATTTGAGGATACTGACACATTTTATATACGTATATGTATATATATGTACTCACATACTGTTGAATGTGTAATCCTTGGGAAATATACTTGTTATTAGAACACTGAGAACTATTTTTCCCTCACTGAGTATTCCCTTTATTTAGGCCTAATTAATCACCACATTCTCATTCTACATTTATGTTCATTTTAGTTCAGAGGTCTAATTTTGCATTAGTAAATGTTTTATTGTGAAAGAAATTTAAAACAGATAAAACTTATTGGTTCAGAGCAGAATAGTCGATTCCTATTGGTGCAGAGCAACCAAAATCCCGCCTCCTTCACTCAGGTTAGGGAGACGCTGTCTGCTGTGGAAAAATCAAACGGAGCACAGGGAGAGTACAGTTACTGAGTGATACTCATTACTTGTTCTTGATGTAGAACTCTACAGAACAAAGGAAAAAACTTTTGGGAGTGAGAGAGAGTTCAGCTATTGAAGCGAGCAGAGGACGTCTGATTTTCATCCTTTTCTTTTCTGGTAAGTTCTGAACATTAAAGCACGTGACACACCTGTCTCATGAGTTGGAGCTTGAAATGATGCTATTTCTGTAGGGATACAGTTGAATGGGAATATTTGCATGTAAAATGAGTGTGTGTGTGTTATTTACATTTTATGAAGAGAGACAGAAATGATTCCACTGAGTTTCATGGGTCATGAGGCAAACTTGATTCTGTACGTTAAAGTGCTGTTAGTGTGCAGTTCATACAAGGTGTCAGCATTGTGACAAGTTCTATTCACCTTGTCTTATGTACATTTTTCAGATGTCGTGAGATTTAATGTTTAAACTGTAATTGGTTTCAAAATCATCTACACTTGACCAGTTTCCAAATTATTTAACAGTCAGTTAATAATTTGTTTACACTTTATAATTAAGTGGTCTTTGATAATAGTGAAGTTAACATTTCATTTGTTAATATTTCAATACAACAGTTATTCTACATTAATGGGTTAAACATTAAAGGGTTGATATTGACAAATTATACTGCACAGTTAGAAGAGTTTGAATGGATTTACATTTGTTATAAGCTGTGTTATGTTACTCAGGCTGGATTCTGGATTTGGATTTGATTCTCTCCCTGACGAGGGCGATGGAGAGTCACCCATTCTGACCACCTGGGGTGCTTTTCATTTCATTGAATTTTGCCTCCTCGTCTCCTCGTTCCTTCGTCGACCCGGAAGTCGTTTCCCCTCCGCCATGATGAAGGATTTTCCAGTTGCTTAAATGCACCTGGAGGAGATGAGGAGTGAGGAGAGAGGAGGCTTCTGGAGGAGCTCAGAGCGAGGATACACCGGTGTATCCTACGTGGAGGTCTTTTATCAAGAGGAGTGATGTTGATTGGACAGTTTCAGCGACTTTCATCCTGCATCATCAGGACACACGCAGGGAAATCAAATCTGACTGACAGACGTTTCTGCAGCACTTTAATGATTCTGATGTGAATATTTATAAAAGAGCTCATGAAGAAATAACTGATTAGAAGCATTATTACTATTATTAGACTGCAAATCGCTGCATGTTTTGAAAAATGACACAAACGGGATGAAAAGTTGTCTGGTTCAGCGATGACTCGGAGATTATTACTGTGGAACCACTGTCACACACTTAATGGACTAATCAGGGAAATAGCCACTGCAGTGTGTTTACTTTGTAGTGTCATGTACAGGATCTACAGATAATAATACATGACAAGTAGGCCTAAATAAATAAGTAAACAATATCACTGATCCATAGCCGATAGGCCTATAATTTATAAATTCTTAAATGATGATTGAAATCAGCATCAGGGAGAATACTACTACTAATCATCTATTTTAAACAGTTTGCAGATCTAATCACATACTGTCAGCTGTTGGAATAGTTAAATAAGTGTTTCTGTGGACATTCGTACCAGTCAGTTTGACAGCTGATACAGCTGTTATCAGCTCGCCATCAGTAATTGTCGTCGCTTCAGACTGATGCTAAAAATGAGCTGAGGATTTTTCATTTCGGAGTTTCGTCTCCTCCGTCCTCGCGTCTCTTCCTCGCATCCCTCTTTCATGTCCTCGCTGTGTGGAGCTAAGACGCGAGGAGAGGAAGCGAGTGGAGGAGACGAGGAGACCAATTTACCGAATGAAAAGCACCCCTGAACTGAGGAGACCTTTCCATTCTTCTTCTGTCCTGCTGTCGGTGTGGTAGGACTGTGGGGGAGAACCTTAAAGAACAACTGAACAGAACATTGTTTTGGAGAAAATATTTAATTTAATTTTATTTTATTTTGGGCGCACCCAGTTAAAGAACATTTCCAAAGATAATAACATTGAATGCCGGCAATATTTTTAAGATTGTATTAAATATCTGTCAATACAATATTTTTGCTTAAATTTCCCTCTGTGTTCTGCTTACTCATTGTTAGTACTCCATGAATCGAGATTATACTGGTCCCGTGTGTACTTCCCTCCCAGGTGGGTTACAGATGTAACACATTTGGGTCATACTTGTGATGATCATTATAATGATGCCTAAAGGTTCAGTATTCTACAATTGTACTACAAAAGTTATAAAATCTTATTCAGTGAAGGTCTAGTGGAGTGGTGGGACGGTGCCCTAGACTAGCGCCCTCTATTGACCAGCCACCACTGTCAGAACTGCAGCTAAAATGATGAAGCTCAGGTCTTACCAATGACACATTATCTCATGAAAACTCCTCCCTGGTAACAGCAGGGTTGGGCTTTATGTTCATATAGACAATAGAGATTTATCAGCCAGCAGAGATTTTTGTTCTTTTATCATTTATTCATTCAGTGAGTTACTCAAAGGCAGACATTTACATTTTTGTCTAGAAACAGATTTTTAATTGAATTTCCAGAAAATGTTTCACATAAAATGACATGGACTGTGATATAATATTTTATCTACATTACCAAACACACAACAGCTGCTCTGAATCTCATCCTAAAATGTAGCTTGACTACGACTAAAACACCAGAATAAAACTTCTACTATGGTAAAGATAAACAAACAGCATTTACTTTAGTTTGATAAATGATAAAAATGCAAAACAAACACAAAGACATAGAACCTATATTAGTTATAACTAAGAAAAATAAATCAATCAATTTAAATGTGTATGAGAGAACAAAAAAGGAAAATAAAGACTGAAGATGTTCTCCCTGACATAGAGTCTACATTAGTTAAAGAAAGACAATAAATAGATATAAATAGATAAGAGATTATGTTGATAAGTTTGTAGCATCTTATGAGACTATAAGTGACTCTACTCTTAGATCCATTGTCAGGATGTCACCATGTCCTCCCTGCCTGGTGTCCACACTTTATACACTTTTGCAGGATGAAAAGGTGGACACTTGTCACATAAGAGAGAAATGGAAAAAAGATTGAAATATCTGGATTACAGAAGAACAATGGAACCACAGTTTAAAACAGATTCATCAATGTTCTATTAATGTCAGACACTGTCTAAAGGCTAAAACACACCGCCGGCGGACGCCGTGCGTCAAAACAGCTGCCCCCATTATTTTCTATGGAGAAGCCCCACACCGGTGGCGGCAGGCGCGCGCTGGCGCACCGGCCCGCAGGGCTTTACGCCGCTGTCCTATTCCCAGCGTCGCCACGCCTGAAAAAAAACACGGGTTTATTTCAAGAAACAGCAGTTCAGTGCTTCAACTACAGTCGTTACTTACTTGTGTGTTTCTTGCTTTTCACTGTAGTTTCAACTGTTTCAACTGTTCCTCCTGTCCTCCAGCTCCTCTCTCTGCCTGCAGTCTGTCTCCCCTGCAGCTCATCTCTGCCTCTGCTCACATGGCAGCTCATCTTCCTCTACTTGTCTCTGTCTCTCATGCGTAGAACGATGGAGAGACTAGAGCTTCTTTACAGACACTTGTGCTGTTTGTCTTGACTTGGTTTGACTCGGCTAGTCAGGCCTGCATGGCAGGGATTCACATCTCAGTGCTGCTGAGGTGTGTGTCTGTTAACTGTCTGAATCTGAGGTATGTTGAGTGTTGAGTTGAGAGTTTTGAGTCAAGTGGCTGACGCTGGACGTTTCACTTCCTATAAATTCTTCAGCATAAAAGCCTATCATTATTTTTTTAATTAAAAGTTTTTATTATGAAGCAGCAAACTCAGGAAGTGTTGTTTTCATCAGCAGTAACTTAACAGGAATCCTATCAGTTGAAAGCGAACGTGAAGAAACGGTAAAATAAAGAAATAAAGCAGAAACCTGAAAGTACACACAGCGATACAGGAGAGAAACTAAACTTCAAACCACAGAAATCAATTTAGAAACTACAAATTACTGAGAGCTGAACACACAGACACTTCTACAGATTATTTTGTCTCTGCTCTCCTGCACAGACAGGAGCTCAGTCTGACAACACGCTTATTTAAGGGGAGAGGTGGAGGGTCGGAGATGCTGAGATAAGAAATATCCCTCGCCCAGCGTCCTGGACAAGGCTGACGCGCCACGGCGCTGCGCTTCCCATGTGTGTTCATTAGAACACGTGACGCGCGTCACATGACGCGCTGCGCCAGTGGTGTGTTTTTAGTCTTAATACAATTTAAAATAATACATAGATTGCACATTTCCAAATGTAAGATGAATATGTTTTAATGTTTCCTCTCTGTGTGATAAGTGTCGATCTAATGAAGCCAGTCTTGTACACTGTTATTTAATGAGTCCTAAGATATAGATGTATTGGAGCAACAGTTTAAATTGAATTTCAGACTTAATTGAATTGAACCTGAGCTGCAAACTATTATTTTCAAGACTTCAGAGACATTAAACAACCTCACACTGGCTCATAGAGGATTTATTAACTATTGTTTTATGTCAGCTAAGAAATGTTTGTTGATGTTATGGAAGAGTAAAGACATTCCAAATGTTAAAATGTGGCTTGTCAACACTCTTGAGGTGGAAAAGGCTCAGATATATTAGGAATGATGATGTGAACTTATTTGATGCCATTTGTCAACCTCTCATTCAGTATGTTGAGATGTCAGCGAGCAGAGCTGAACTCTACTTACAGGTCTTTGTTGCTGCTATAAAGTAGGATCCTTTGGGTCAGAGCTCAGCAACCTTTATTATCAAAAGAGACATTTTTGGACAAATAAAAAAAAAAAAATCTGTTTGGAGCCACAACTATTAAGTCTCTATTTTACTCTGAATTTTATTTTTTTGGATTTGACATCCATAGTGAGCTGAGGGAGACTTAGAGTAGATTTGGAATGTTTAATTGAATAATTGATTAGTTTTCAACTACTTAATTAATTGTTAACTATTTTGAAAATCAATTGATCAGTTTGAGTAATTTTTAAAGGAAAAAGCCCTTCAAATTCTCTGATTTCAGCTTGTTAAATGTGAATATTTTCTGGTTTCTTTACTCCTCTCTGACAGTAAACTGAATTTTTTGAGTTGTGGACAAATCAAGACATTTCAGCACATCACCTCAGGCTTTGAGAAACACTGATCAACACTTTTCACCATTTTTCGACATATGAGAGACCAAACAACTAATCAGTTAATCAAGAAAATAACTGACAGATTAATCAACAATGACAATAATTGTTAGTTGCAGCCTTACTTAAGACCAGTCAGGAGCAAAATGTAGAGGAAAAGGCACTGAACCACATACGTAGGCTATGATGCAGAATGTTGTTGACGAAATAATAAAACTTTCAAAAAATAAATTCTAATCAGTGTATAGGCTACACATTTTTACTATTGAAGAATGTGAGAATGACTTTAGGCCTACAACAATGATGAATGATAATTTAAATGTAAAAAATAACAATTTATTCATTTACATATATTTTATTGTCAAAGTCCCAGGGAGCCACTGGAGTGGGGCAACAGAGCCACATGCAGCTCCAGAGACTCAGGTTGTTGACCCCTGCTTTGGGTGGTGTAGCTGGATGTGGGTGGGTTGGGATTTTTGTAACTTTTATTTTTCTTCTCTTTCTTGTTCTTCTACTGTATTATTTTATATTTGATTACCTGGTTTGCACGTCCAGTCATTTACAAACAATAGTTGTACTTCAAAACATGTGAATCAGACACTTTAAGACTGGAGTTCTTATTTGGAATAAGACGGTGTGGTGCTATAATGAGCTCAGTTCATTTAAGCAATACATCACGACAGGCCGTGATATACGCTCATTATACCACAGCTAAGGGGTGTTCTACCCCCTTAGCTGTGGTATAATGAGCGTGATGTATTGCTTTTATAAAACGGTTACCAATAATGGCAATATGAAAGAGGAATACACAATAATTTTCATGTAGTTTTTAATTAAACAGAAATACATATTATCTAATAAAATAGCCCCGCTGTGAAAAAAATAGTCCCACCTCTCCGTACGTTAGCTCTGCATGTCATCTATTCCTCGCCTTTTTTTCAGGAGAAAGTCACTGATCAATCAACTCTACCATTGTTAACCCTATCTGGAGGTGAAAGTTAACCTTAAACATGTGAATTCAACTAATTTAGTCTATTTGTTAACGTTGTCAAAACACCACAGCAACTTTTAGCTACTTACTGTAACAGTTTGTTGTCATGGATACATTGTTGCTTCTCTGACAATCAGCCCCGTAACGTAAACATGCGAGCCCCCCCCCCCCGCAGTTAACTATGAGTGAGTGTTCCGGAAGAATCCACCCAAAACCTCAATGAATGAGAGTTTTTTTTAAATAGTTTTAGCTTTGAGTGATCACTGACTTTATTAAGCCGACTATATGTGACATCGCGGCAGGCACCTGGAGACGCAGCAGCGTCATCTGAATATCATGACTTTAAAAGCACCAAATTACTTGCCTTAACGAATTTCGTTAGTAAATAATGCGAAGAATTGTAAAATGTCATTTCCATGAGGCTGTTCAATCAGACAGTGACAGATCACCCTATAGAGCCCTAAGTGTCATAGTCGCTGTCAAGGTGCTGATCCTGTGACTGTCATTATACGGGAGCTGTCCGTGGTCCGCTATTTGACTCCTCATTACTCATTGACGCACAGTGCAGGATTTTATAATCTAATCTAATAATAATACGGCCACATGTTTAAACATGTTTAACATGTTTAAATGTTGTTAACGTCAAAAAATAAACATCAAAACCGGCTACTTTTTGCTGCGTACTGTAACAGTTGGTTGTTGCCATGGAAACAGTGATATGCTGTGATAAGGCTTTTTAGAATAGTAGCTGTGGTATACGCTCATTATATCACAGTTAACAGCCAATCAGATTGCCGGATTTCACCTTTCCGTTTTATAACAAATATTATAAAACGGAAAGGTGAAATCCGGCAATCTGATTGAACACCCCTGAAGAACACCCCTTAGCTGTGGTATAATGAGCGTATATCACGGCCTGTCATGATGTATTGCTTAAATAATCTCTGATTCTCTGTTCTCATTTCTCCTTGTGTTTTCTCTCCTTTCTCTCTCTCCCTCTTTCTCTGCCTACATGAAGCTGACTGTGTAAATGTTGTCATCATTCATACTGATGAACTGTTGGTATCATCACTGTCCATTCTGCAACAACACACAGAGGACAAAAGCTTGTCTATGGTCCCTTTCCTCATGAAAATATACAGAATCAAGTCTGCAAGAGGACTCAACTGAATAAATATGACAGACACGATGATGAGGGTAAAGCTATAGTCATATGTGGTTATCAATGTCAGCTCGGAAATAATTTTAGGCAGGAACAGCAGTGTGTAAATAAGCAGCACCACAACCAAAACTGCCACAATCCGTCGTTTTTCATCAGAGGGGACCGAGATGGAAGCAGACAGAGCTTTGAGGGTCCCAACCAGGAAGAATATGAACAGTGGGAGGGGAAGGAGGATGACAACGGCGAAGATGAGAGTGTCATGATAGCTGAAATAGTAAATTAGCCCAAAGACAAGAGCAAGGACCCAGACCAGGACACAGACCAGCACAGAGATCTTGATGGTTCGTCTGAAGCGGTACCACAGTGGGTGGGCGATGACCAAATACCTGTAATACAAGATGGACACATAGTCTTTGAGGAGCTTCAGAATTATATAGTAATATAATGATCAGACACAGAAGTAGCTTCACACATACTGGACAGACAGATAGCTACCTTTCCAGGGCGATGCACACCATGAAGCCAACACTAGCCACCACAGCAGAGTAGTAAATATCAGAGATGTAATATATTAACAGATCAGTTGGCACCACCTGAATGATCACGCAGCAGATCTGAATGAGGTCTGAGATGAGAAGGTTGATGACGTAGATCGGAGCAACATGATCATTTCGTACCTGCAGGAAAACATTGATAAAAGTAAACAAACAGTTGTAAACATGTTCTGAACTCCACCTCCTCCCACATATGTCTTCTTGCTCCACCCAGCAGTTGTAGTCAGAGACATTTATGCATTTTTCATCAAACTCTCCTTTGTGATGTCAGAAATATCAGAGCTAATGTTACCATGCTGATGTTTAGCAGATTATATTCACCATGTTGCTAAAATCTACTAATTTGCACTAAACTCAAAGTCCAGCTGAGGCTGATGAAGCAACATATTGACCTGATGATGGCGCTAAATGAAAAGTCACAGGATGACAGAAGTTATTATGATTCAACCTCTGGACACCATGAATGTCTGTATCATTATTTATGTCAAACCATCCAGCAGCTGTCGAGACATTTCACTAAAAATGAAAAACATCAACCATGAATGTCTCCATGATTTTAAATGTTTCTGGAATGTTTTTGAAGCCACACATGTAAACTACATGTGTTTAGTGTCCAATCAACTGCATGTAAACTTTAATGATGATGTCAGATCAAAATCCTTTACAGACAGTCAGACTGTACAACAGACACATGATATAAATCTCAGTCATGATGTACATACCTCAGAGTAAAGAGTGTAGATGGCTATGAGGGTCAAAAAAAGGCCGACACCAATGATGACACATACCACCACATTAATGATGAACCAAGGTGATGAGTAATACCATTCATAGAAGTCATTGTCGTCGTAGTAGTAGTCAGAGTAGTCGTAGGGGATGTTACTGTAGTCATCGATGATGTTGCTGTGGTTGGAGGTGATGTTGCTGTAGTTGGAGGTGATGTTGCTGTAGTCGGAGGTGATGTTGCTGTAGTTGGAGGTGATGTTGCTGTAGTTGGAGGTGATGTTGCTGTAGTTGGAGGTGATGTTGCTGTAGTTGGAGGTGATGTTGCTGTAGTTGGAGGTGATGTTGCTGTAATCATAGCTGTTGTCCTGTGAGGTGATGTTCATGTAGAAATCTTCCATTCTTCAGAGTGAAACCTGTTTGAGAGATCAGGTTATAGACGGAGAAACAAGTTTTTAATATCTACCAAACATTGTTCAGTGACATCACTGAAGTTCACACAAAAACAACCTGTAACATATTCACAATCATATGACAAAAGGCTCTTTTCAGTTTTCTTTGTTATTCCTTAATATTTGTTACATTATCTGTTCATAATATTGAGTCAAATAATTCAGTGTCAGATGAACAACAAGTTGTGTTGATGTATACAGATGTTTTTATGTGCTGATGTGAGGTCATTACTGCAGCCACAGAACATGCTCCACTTGTTTCACTCATTTAATGTCATGTTTAATCTTCATGTAGATTGTTTAGGACATTTTGTCTGTCTTCTGTCCTGGATGGTCCACCACTTGTTGAACGTCCCTCTGTCCTCTGATTTTAGATGAGGACGTTTACATGACTGATTAATCCACTTGATGAAACATCTGCATATTTGATCTTTAGTCTACAGATTGTGAACTCTTCATTGTTGATGTTTATTCTGACAGAATTTTGGAAAAAAACATCATTTTAGCATGAAAATGTTCCAGAGACCTTTGCTGCATGTCCTCCATCTCTCTGTGTGTCCTCGTGTCCTGTCTGTCTCTACTGTCTCCTGTCAATAAAGGCTAAAAACTAACTACAACTTGAAGTTATTCTGTTGTGTTTAGAAGTGAGTGAGAACCAATGATTCATGTTGTCATTTCACTAAAACATCATGAAGTGACTGTAACCTGTCTGAGGTTCCAGAACTCCTGCTGGAGACTTTTCATCAATAATCACGTTGTCACAACACACAAAACTCTTTTGCATATCT
This sequence comes from Lutjanus argentimaculatus, assembly GCA_034769285.1. NCBI lineage: Eukaryota > Metazoa > Chordata > Actinopteri > Lutjaniformes > Lutjanidae > Lutjanus > Lutjanus argentimaculatus. The sequence goes on from JAWZSL010000136.1 coordinate 75,413, forward strand.
CAGCTGTCATCATGCAAACATCTCTATAAATAACTCTTATTGTTGGATCACAACAACACACATGTTAATAATAATGATAAATGTTGACTCTGTGCTGAGCTGTTTTTGAGATATTTGCTAAAACTTGATGTTACAACGTTTCCTTGAGGTCAATGAGTGTCATGATACCTGCTTGAGTAGAGGTGGAGTTCACAATCCACCTGCTACCACCATATTGTCCACTTGGAGATTTGAAGCTGTGACTTTATGGCTACAGGTCATATCTTTAGACCACGAGACCATGAGGACAACACAGCTGTCCCTGACATCAGCTGACACTAAACATCAACTTAGTATTTTGAAAAATATAGAGTGATGGACTTTAAGCCAATTACAAGATGAAATCTTTTCAAATTCATGGTGCCCACTAGAGGTGAAACACGATACACTAAATACATTCACTTAGTGAACAGTCCTGAACCTCTGTTTTGATTTTCATGTTGATATCTCACCGTGTTCATGAGATATTGTTAATTTCTGAAAATCAGCTATTTTGATAAAAACCTTATTGGCTCAATAAAAACACAATAATGAATCAAAATTCCTCTGATAACTTTTCATCATCAAAGTCTGTAGATGATGCTGACTCATTTTTAGGATGATTGGCCAAACAGTCTGAGACAAGTTTGTGAAAATCAAGACTGATGTCATAAAGGTTTACATTATTAAAGCAGGAGACTGTTGAGAAAAGATGCAGATGAACTGAGTGATTAAAATGGTGAAAGAATTTTGAGTCGACACTAAAATGTTTTCAAGATAACTGCAAAAAATATAAACTTGTTTAGAGTTTTTGTCTTTCAGTTTCTGCTGCACAAATGCTTTTAACATTTGATGTTATTGAAAATATTATATCACTTTTGCATATATTTAAAAAAAAATGGATATATTTTCTCAAATTCTTATTTTTTGTTTCGGTCTCTCAATCACAAACTTGGAATTCTTACAGTTTAAAGGAAGAGAATTAAAAAATCCAAATGATATAAAACATTTTGCTTTCACAGCAGTATTCTGTTCACCTACAGTCCAAAACTGTCTGCTTGTTACAGTTTGAATATTCATTTTCAGGACTGTTTGCAGTTCTTTTATTATTTTTAATCATCTCTACATATAAGAAAAAAGTCATTTGACAAAATTTACCTGTGAAAGCTTCAAGAGTCCACCTGGATGAGTTCCCTACACCAACGTCTGATGTGTCGTCCTCTGCATCCAAACAGTCTGTGCAGTAAATATGGTGTGTGACAACATGCAGCAGGTTGATAATAATCTGTACCTGCTCTTCTAAGGAGGAGAGAAAAAATAGACATGAATATGGAAATGACATCAGAGGAACAGTCATGACCAGCGGGAAGGAATTATTAAAAACATTCAGAGTTTATATCTTGTATATTAATCTAGTTTAAAGGGGACATATTTATTACACTCATTTCTAGCTCTATATTTTCACTCTGTGATGCCACTTGAGTATCTTTGTGTGAGTCACTGTTCAATGAAAACCTTTTCCTGAGAAAATCTGGACCATTTTACATTTTTTCATTGGCACTAATAATTCTTATTTCCTACTAAATTGTTCACGTTCTGTCTCATTCCTTTGTTACCTCATTTGAACAAAAAACTATTTAATTTTTAATTAAACACTATTTCATTTCTGTACACTTTCAGAGTGTTTCTGCCAATCACATTGTGTGTTAGAAAATAGTTAGAGGTGCTCCTGTGGCTCTGTTAGTGCGTGTGCCCCATGTGCTGCACTGTTGGTCCTCTGCAGTGGCTGCCAGTTTGACTCCCACCTGTGGCCCTTTGCTGCGTCTCATAAAAGTAACAATTTTAAAGCAGAAGTCTACTGAGAATAGATGAAGATGAAAAAAGCAAAAAAAAAAAAAAAAAAAAAAAAAGCAAAAGCAAAAAACAAAAAATAATCTTAAAAAAGAAAATAATTGTAGAAATCATGTGAAAAGAGTGACAACTAGCACTTAATTGTGGAGTTAGACAGTTAAAGTGTTCACAGTATCTGTGTTCAGGATTTTTTGGGCAGACCTGGAACATGACTTTCAACAGAGTCTGTCATGAAACCTCAGGCCTCACTTTGACAATTTTAGGGGTTTTGGGTCTTTTTCAGTTTTCCTCTTTTGATCATTTTATCTTGGTTGATGCTAACAACATACATTTTGTTGAGCCTAAATGTAGTTTTTCTTATTCACCAGCAGATTTCTGCCATTTTCTCATGTTTGGCATAAAGGGAAATTACGTGCTTTTTCCCTGGTTTCCTGTGAGGACATTGTTGCTGTATAATGGAGCCAATGAAGGCGTTATTATGCCTGCCAGGTGTAAGACAGGTGTGTGTGTGTGTGTGTGTGTGTGTGTGTGTGTGTGTGTGTGTGTGACTGCTCACCCTAATTTTTTTTGTGCACGTTCATGACTGTGTGCTGAAGGACCTCGGTGATTTAGAATTCTTAGAAAGCCTTGATTTTGTTTTTTAATTTAATTAATTTTATGCTTTTATGTTTTAAAGGAATAATGAATTATGCTTATAGGTCATCCAATCCTTGTCAAGGTGATATCTCAAGAACACCTTGAAAGAATTTCTTCAAACTTTACACAAATGTTCACTTGGACTCAAAGATGAACTGATTCAAATTTGGTGGTCAAGGTCAAAGGTCAAGGTCACTGTGACCCCCTCCACAACATCTTAAAAACACCTTGAGGGAATTTCTTCAAACTTTACACAAATGTTCACTTGGACTTGGACTTGGACACACACCCAAACATGAACTCCTTCAACTCATATAAAGATGTGGATTCAAAGATGCAGCCACGGGGGGAAACAAAACAAGCACTGGCTTTGTTTTTGAGACCATCACTCAGGTTTTGCAGGAGCTGCTGGACTATAAATTAAGATGATTTCATCTGACACTGCACAAAAAATAATGATGCATCAAAATCAATGTTGTTGCTCATCATTGATAATCCATAAAAGAAAACTCTCCCTAGCACTTAGTAAATTTTTTTTTTTTTAGTTTTTTTTAGTTTTTTTTTAACATAAAAAACAACAGTAGTATTATGTTACCAATGATCAGGACAGATGTTGGTTAAAAAGAATAATTCAGACAAAGTGGAAAATAATATTAATTTGTAAAATTTTTATGGCACGTCACGTCACATTCAACAAACACTTGTAACTTCAGAAACTCATGTAAATGATCCACCTGTGTGTATTTGAGTATATGTGCATGAAACTTGCACATTAGCATAATTAATGCTCCAATAATAGCATCTACAGCTGCACGTCCTGCTCCATATGTCAGGAAGTGTTCATTCATGAAAACAGCATCATATAGAAAAAGAAGAACTTTATGAGTTTGGAGTTTGACATCCTGCTTTCAGAGATCCATGAAGGAAAATCTGTCATTTTAACAGCGTCAGTCTGCTTTGTGTGTTCAACCATCTTGTGGCGTCACCATTGCTGTGGTGGAAGTGTGTATCTGTCTCTACTGTCTCCTGTCAATAAAGGCTAAAAACTAACTACAACTTGAAGTTATTAAGTCATTAACTGGATCATGAAGTGACTGTAACCTGTCTGAGGTTCCAGAACTCCTGCTGGAGACTTTTCATCAATAATCACGTTGTCACAACACACAAAACTCTTTTGCATATCTCAGCTGTCATCATGCAAACATCTCTATAAATAACTCTTATTGTTGGATCACAACAACAGCAGACATAATAATAACTAATTAACACTAATAATAATAATAATAACAACAACAATAATAATAATAATAATGATAACAGTAATATTAATAATTACAAACCATATACATCATGTTTGGATTCCATTCTTGAAATGTCTTAACAGTAGTACTGCTTTGTTATTTATTAATTTCCTACTTAAATGTGCACGTTCTCTTTCATTTTCCTCTTGAATTCTCTCTTTACCACATTTTATTTCATCCTAAATACTTGTAATTCTTATAATTTGTGGGAAGATCTGAATCATATAAAACATTTTGGTTTCACAGCAGTTTTCTGTTCACCTACAGTCCAAAACTGTCTGCTTGTTACAGTTTGAATATTCATTTTCACGACTGTTTGCAGTTCTTTTATTATTTTTAATCATCTCTACATAGAATTAAAAAAAAGTATTTTGACAAAATTTACCTGTGAAAGCTGTAAGATTCCACCTGGATGAGTTCTCTACACCAACGTCTGATGTGTCGTCCTCTGCATCCAAACAGTCTGTGCAGTAAATATGGTGTGTGACAACATGCAGCAGGTTGATAATAATCTGTACCTGCTCTTACATGGCAGAGAGAGGAAGTAGTCAGGCATGAATATGGAAATGACATCAGAGCAACAGTCAGGATCAGCAGGGAAGAACAATCATAATAATGTAATGATAATAATAACAAACTTTATTTATATAGCACGTTTCCTAACATGGTTACAAAGTGCTTTACAGAAAATAATGAATATGAGCAGCCGAAACAAAGAAACAGCAAGTAAAACAGCACAAAATAAAAGCAAACACTGGTAAAAATGCATAAGTTAAAAAGAACCAAATAGAGACATCACAGGGATAAAATTTGTTGAAAAAAAAAAAAATGCAGTACTCAAATCTAAAAGCACAAGGACAGAGCAGTCACCTCTGTCTGCTGTTAAAAGTACGTCATTACAGACTTTCACCAGGGCTGTCTCTGTGCTGTGGCCAGCTCTAAAACCAGACTGAAAACTACTAAAAATATTGTTGTTTTGCATAAATGATATTTATTGGGTTGAGATAACTTTTTTCAACACTTTAGATAGGAGAGGTAATTTAGAAATTGGTCTATAATTGTCCAGTACTAGCGGGTCCAACTTCGGTTTTTTCAGTAGTGGCTGAATTATTGCATGTTTAACACTGTTAGGAAAGTTGCCAGAGGTCAGAGAGCAGTTAATAATTTGTACAATAAAAGGACCAATGGTGGGGAGGACCTCCTTTAAAAAAATTAGTTGGTAAACAGTCTAAAACACAAGTGGAGGAGTTTATTTGACTAATTAATTTACTGAGTTCTGTGATATCAGTAGAGTCAAACTGGGTGAGGGAGGCAGGATTATTAGAGGCGATGGGTAGATGCTGCAAATTCGGTACAATCTTGGACCAAATACTCATCTTATCGGTGAATTGAGAAGCAAATTTCTCTACCCAAGCATTTCCAGGTTCCAAATCCAAGTTGGTTGGTAAATGGAGAACAGAATCAATGATCCTGAATAATATTTTGGGGTTATGAGAGTTTTTTTATATTATTTCTGAGAAATAAGCTGATCTTGCGTCTTTCACTGCTGACTGATAGTTTATCATGAGTTCTTTTAAAGTGGTAAGAATGACAGGTGATTTAGTTTGTTTCCATTTACGCTCATATTTTCTCCATTGTCGTTTTATAGAACAGGTGTGATCATGATGCCAAGGGAGAGTATTTAATTTTGGCTTTCTATTTTTCAGAGGAGCAATGAGGTCCAAAATGGAAAGACAGTGGTTGTTAAACAAAGATAATAATTCATCTGAAGATTGTGAGAGAGTGTTCATACCTGATGAATTAGAGAAAATGTCCCTAAATTTGTCAGTAGAATTGGCAGTAAAAATGTATGATCGTGTTGTGGGTTGAGGTTTAGGAAACCACGAAGAGGGTAAAGGAGCTTTAAAAATGACAGCTTTGTGGTCTGATATAAAAACCTCCACCACTTCCAGGTTACCAGGGAAAAAGCCAGAGCAAAGTATCAGATCCAGGATATGGCCTTTGGAAAGAGTTGGCTTTTTAACTGATTGCAGCAGATTGAAGGATTCAATTAAATCTACAAAATCAGGAGACATGGGCCGGGAGGGGCAACATACATGAATGTTAAAATCACCCACAATAAGTACTCTGTCATATTTAGATAGAACAACAGATGAGAGCTCAGAAAATTCAGAAATTAAATTGTTATATCCTGGCGGTCTATAAAGTAAAATACATACAAGAGGAGCAGAACCAGTGATAATAAAGCTTAAAACCTCAAAAGAAACAAAGTTCCCAAAAGAAACAAGAGGGCACATTTATTATAAAAGACGGCTAAGCCACCAGCTCTCCCAGAGGGTCAAGGGAGATGGAAATGTTTAAAACCTGGGGGAGTAGCCTCTATTAGAGCAGCAGAGTCCGCTGGGGTCAGCCAGGTCTCAATCACCATAAAAAAGTCCAAATTGTTCGAGACAATCATATCATTGATTATGAAAGATTTATTGCAAAGAGGCCTTACATCCAAGAGGCCAATTTTATTGCTTAAAGTATCCAGAGTTGAGAGTGGAGCAGATGCCCGGCTGAGTGGGCGTAGATTGGAGAGTACTAGCTACCCCCTGCTTGCTGACAGCAACCCAGGGCTCCGGGTGTGATGGAGTTGAACTGACTGGGGCTTTGGGCTTTGCCCCAAGCTGGAGCCAGGGATCCTTGGAAAGGCCATTGGAGCAGGATCAGACGCCATGCCTGGAGCGCCAGCAGCAGCAAGAAGAGTAGAGCCAGCAGCCGGAGTAGCAGCAGTATCAGCCAGCGGAGTGAAGCCAACGGGCGGAGTGGAGCCGGCGGGCGGAGCAGCAGCAGTATCAGCCGACGGAGTGAAGCCAGCAACCGGAACAGTAGCAGTGGGCAGAGTGGAGTCAGGGGGCCGAAAGGGCCCTGCGGCCGGAGCAGCGAGGGCATTGGACAAATACGGACCAGTAACCTCCAGTTCTTCATTGTTGACAGAGACTTGTGTGAAGCTGATGAGGATAGTATCCAAGTGTCTCTCAGCTTCCTGGATTTTATTCAGCATGGATATCCTCTGCTCCAACTCAATGATCTTTTTGCTGAGGTAGACACAGCTCTTGCAGCTGGACGGTGAGGTAAGTGGGGCCATGGCCACTTTAGCATGTGTCCTCAGCTTGTGTCTCTGTTCGCTTAAGATCAGGGTGCCCGATTGCTACAATCCTTACTCCGAATTAAATATATACTTTAAAATGTTCAGGATCTTTAAAGTGTAATGGGAAATATGGCTAAAACTAGATTAAAAAAAAGGCAGTTTATGACAGAGCCGCTCAGCGGAGAGACAAACCGCTGATAAAATGCTGACGCATGCGCACTTGCATATAATGAAGAACACTCAAACAAAGTATCTCAGTTGTGATTAATATCTGTTTGCTTCTTGGATTATAAAACAATAATGGATGGAGCAGACTGGATATTTCTGGTGTTGTTTGCTGAGGTTGTGGAGGATTGACAGTGCTGGAAATGAACTCAGTACATTTACTCAAGTACTTAAGTACAGCTTTGATGTACTTGTACTTGAGTATTTCCATTGTATGCTACTTGATTTCCTCATCTACATCTCAGAGGGAAATATTGTACTTTTTACTTCATGTCATGACCTGCAGTGACAAAAGAGACGGAGACGCAAGTTGAGTAGTCATGTATGACTCAGACAAAGACAAATTGACACTACTGAAAAAATGAACTTTTTGGTATAGTAATATTTATTACATTAACTATAATAATTTCTACATTGTATTACTACATTTCAGTGAGAACTAGAAATTCTTAATTAAAAATTATTTTTTCATGTAATGAATGAACTGTGTGAGAAGAGTAAGTTTTATTATAGATTTACTCATACAATTTTATATTCACTCCAAATAAACATGAAAATACTAAGTAACTTGTAATCTAAAATTATATAGCGACGGTTGGGACACACAAGGAAGGAGCAGGAGGAGAGGAAGGAGAAGAAAGAAAATGAGAAGAAGAGGACTGTTGGTGTTGCTGTCACAGAGGAGCTACATGGCTGGGTTAGCTCTGGTATAATGTAAGTACTGTTCTGCCTTTCTCTTTTACAGTTGTGGTAATATATGGGTCCATGTGCGTTTTAATAGTGTGATTATTTGGGGCTTTTTCACTGGTACTTTTGGCTGCACTGAGTCAAACCGTGTCACACCGTTTTGCATTTACCACTTTTATTGCGCCGAGTCGTGCCCGACATGGACCTACTACTTGGAGCCTCCTTCCCCCCAACAAGCGAGTGTTGTGATATGTTGTATGTTATATGTTATATATGCTCATGTGTGCAGAAGAGCATAGAGAAATACATTTTTAAAAGTCTCTTTTTGTTCTGCTCTCAGTGTCTCTGTACCTTCTAACTGAATCTGTGTGCTTTGAAATATAACGTTAGTTACTCTCCTGTTATACTGTTTGTACTTTTAGGTACACTGATAACGTCACCTAGAATGATTCAAGCATTTTTACTTGTTTGTCAACAGCATTAATCTTTTGTTCATTTATTTTGTAAATTGCAGGAGGACAGCCACAGTGATGCCACTCAGCACATTCTCAACATGCTGGTCATCCATGGGGCTGATGGAGAGGATCCAGTAGATGTCTCCATCCTTCTTGAAGGATAATAAATTACAAATTTATTAAATTAATTACAATGTAACAACAATATATTGTGCGCTAGTATGAACTATTAACACCTTTAGCTGTTGATCAAAATGTTTAAATGCATTTAGGTTTTAATGGTAAACTTATACATACTGTACAGACTTTACCAGGTGATGTGAACATTGTGATTAATGTTGACAAAATAAACATTTTGATTGTATTGTATTTTAGTTGTGTGATTTGTGGTAAAAGTAAATTAAAGAAAAACTGCCAACAGTTACATAGCGATTGTAAGTAATATAACTTTATGTAACTAAGTAATTGGAAATATCAAACAGAAAAGAATAAAATAAAATATACATAATTATTTCATAACAGTAAACACTAGAGCTATGTAAGATTTACTTAATATTTTGATGATAGTGACATTCCTGTCCAAAAAACAAACAAACTGATTTTACTTATTTAGTTTAAATAAATATAGCTTATTTCTTGATTATAATTAAGTAACAGTTACTTAATATTTTCATAAATGTAAAGGTGAATAGTAGGTAAATTTTACTTGATACTGGCAAGTGAGTCGTACTTAATATTGCAGCAGTAAAATTTACTTATAAAAAGTGAGTGCAAATTGTTACGAGGATTTTATTGAGTAAATCTTACAAGTTCGTTTTTCAGTGTACTCAACACTGACAGTGATGCCAATGATGAACATAAACTTGTATATACAGTATATGGGACATAGCACCAGCACTGCAACACCTGAGCACACCCCCACCTACACCCACTCACAAACCCATCCACAATCCACTCACCCATTCGTTCCTAGTTCACATCACCATTCAGTTCACTGCCCATATACTTCATTCAGTCAGGAGAGCAGGAGAGGACAGAGTAGGAGACACAAACAGAGCAGCACAGCATGGTTTAATGACACCAGTCAAACATTCATAAAGACTCCTTCATGTTCATGACAGGTGTCATGACATGGTTACGACAGTGTAATAAACTGTTGTTAAAAAAGGTTGTTGTTTTTTTTCTGATCAATTTTTTTAATGACAGCAAAGTAACAGCTTCTACATGGTTATAGATCTGGATCATTTTTATGGCCAAAAAACAAGCATTGAATTTAAAAGTAAATAAATGAAAAATATATAATGCATGAGCAAACATACATATGTACAGTACATATAAATATTTTTGTAAAAACAAACATCTATTAGAGAAAATAAACTGGAACAGGAAAACTGTGGACAATAACTTGATAATAGTATGAGCATATAAATACAGTCACAGACATTATTTCACCATCTGGTTTATGTAGCTTGACTCAACTTTCTCCAGAGTGTTGGACAAGGTGTCAGTTGTATTTCTTTTTGCACCATTGGCTTGAGCTATAGAGCGCTCCATAGAGAGGATGTCTAATAATGATAGGATCCACTCAGAATCAGAGTTTGGGGGGGGGGGCTTCCACCTTAATACTAACGTGTTTATTACAGAACTACTATTGGCAGAAGGTAAACCCAAAACAGATGGAAGTTTTGCTGGGGATTGTAGAAGGGCTGCGCCAAGAGGTTAAAGCCCTGCCCAAGGCCTGCCCCCACACATCCATCGAAAACCGTGGCCTCAGCAAGTGTTAATGATGGTTTTGCATGTCGCCGCCAAAATAGGGGGTTGGAGTCACTCTTGTTGGCAGATAGTGGAGCTGCTTTGTCAGTAATCCCCAAGCAAATTTTGGCTGTCCATTACAAATGGGGGGTCAGAGTTAGTAGGGCATGAGGGCAATGCATCTGCTGCCAATGGTTGTCCATGGGTGTAATGGGGAAGTGGCAGACAGTATGCCAGTTAGACTCTTTGGCTTTGGTAGCTGAGTTCTTGGTAGCCAACATGCCTTGTAATGAGATCCTTTTGGGCTTTGATTTTCTTAGCAGGTATGGAGCTGTTGTGGATTTTGGAAAGAGGGAGTTTCAGTTGATGGGGAAAATCTTCCCTTTGGTTGTCTCTGAAGATATGAAAAAGCCCCAAACTGTGTTCGTCCAGGCTGATACTGTTGTCCCTCCCCATAGTGAGGCTGTCATCCCAAGTTTCCCAGGGAAACTGGGATTTGGAGTCGTGGTGGAAGGCATGTTAGATCCTTCCCCCTCAATATCTGACCACTGTGATGTAATGGTTGCCCGGATAGTTTGTATGGTCAAACAGGGTACTGTGCCTTTACGAATCATTAATGCCACTGCTGAGGCCCTCACTTTTAAAGAAGGTATGAAAGTGGGCATGTTGCACACTGACATAAAAGTGAGTAGTGGGGGCTTCACTGTTGTGTTGAATATAGGAAATTGAATGATCTCACCCAGAAGGATGCGTACCCCCTCCTTAGGATTGACGATGCACTTGATAGTTTGCACAAAGCCTGTTGGTTCTCCACTCTCGACATGGCTAGTGGCTACTGGCAGGTCGAGGTGGACCCACAAGATAAACATAAGACCGCCTTTATTATTATTTGGAGTTTTGAATTATGTGACAGCCCCAGCACCTTTCAGAGGCTGATGGATCTGGTTTTGGTGGACCTCCGGTTGACTTCTTGTTTAGTCTATTTGGATGACAGTTTTGTTGGCCTTGCCTCTTATTATCGGAGGTTCATACCAGGGTTTGCAGACATTGCCCAGCCCCTGCACCAGCTTACAGAAAAAGGCCGCCGGTTCAAATGGACAGATGCATGTGTAACAGGGTAGTGTCTATCAACACCAGCATTCTACCTGACCTGTAGTGCAGTGGTACTGATTGTGTGTGCAGTGGTGTTGTGTGTGTGTGTGGGTGGCGGGACTTCACTGTTGTGAGCCAATGGCTATGGTGTAGTTAATTGAGGACAGGTGTGAATTAGGTGCCTCACTCCCTGGGGGTATTTAAGCTGCAGGCTGCAACCACTTCGCTCTCTCACTCTGTGTTCTCCAACCTGCAGGTATGTGTGGCTAGTGAAAGGGATTATATCAGTTGCCTTACTTGTAAAATTAACCCTGTGAATCCTCTCTCACTCTGTGTGTTCTCCAACCTGCAGGCCAAGGTCCCCTTCCCCCCCTCACATGTCGCAGCCTGAAGACAGAGTTGAACTAATGTAAAAGCTTAAGATTGATGCCAGCCTAGTGAGTGGCAGAAGCTTGAAACCAGCCAGCAAGTAAAGGAGGGGCAGACAGCTTGGTGGGTAGAACAGTTGGACAATTTTCAGTATCAGATTGTGCACCGCCCAAGGAAAGTACATGCTAACGCTGATGCTCTTTCCAGGCTACCAGACTTTTTAAACGATGCTCCCGCCAGCCTTGGTTCAGCAGAGGTGGTTTAAGAAGGGGCAGAGCCCGCTCTTTTGTTTGTGCAGTACAGAGAATAGGGCAGGAGACAGAGGTAGATGAGCTAGCGTTGGCTCAGGGAAGGAATGTGGACTTAATTGAAATAATTCAACTCAAAACAGCAGGAGGACACCAGAGTCCAGAACTTTCTACAGATCCAGCGATTCAAAAGTATGCTCCAGTGTGGGCTCAGCTGCAGGTTCAGGGTTCCAGGTTAGTGAGGATTCCCTCAGCTTACTCAGATGCAGCCTCGCAAGTACAGAGTTCTCTCAAAGTCCTTGGTACCCCAAGTGTTGAGCCAGTTGCATAATACCCCCATCGTTGGTCATTTGGGGGTGCAAAAGTTGCAGGCTAAAGTGAAGGACTGTTTTTACTGGCCAGGGTGGTTCAGTGATGTACAACAGTGATGTAGGGAGTGTGTGGAGTGCAGATCTCATAAAGAATGTGGCCAGCAGTTGTGTGCCCCATCACAGTCATCTGTTATGTCAAGACCATATGAACGGGTGGCACTGGATATTTTGGGGCACCTGCCTGAGACCTCCAACCTGAATAAGTACATCTTGTGGTAGGGGATTATTTTTCTAAGTGGACAGAGTCTTTCCCCCTTCCAAACCAGGAAACCAAAACTGTTGCTAAAGTCCTAGTGGAGGAGTGGTTTTGCCGGTTCTGTGCCCCCCATACTATTCATACCAATCAGGGTATGTTTAGGGAGCTGTGTCACCTTTTGAACATTCATAATACTCGGACTTCACCCTATCACCCTCAGTCCAGTGGCATGATTGAGAGGTTTAATAGGACTCTTTGGTCTATACTATCCCAATTTTGTTGATGAGAATCAGTCTAATTGGGATCTTGTTTCCCAATGTCATGATGGCATATCACAGTAGTGTGCATGCTAGTACGGGGTTTACCCTGTACAAGATAGTTTTTGGCCGTGAGATAGTGTTCCCTGTAGATGTTATGCTTAACCTGGGGGAGGAGGGGAGGGTCTCTTCTATTAAGGAGTATGTGAGTTGGTTATGCAACACTCACTCCAGTCGTAGACACAGTTAAAGGACTTCAAATCAAGGCTTCGGGCCGTCAGAAGGCATGTTTTGATCTCAGGGCCAACTGTCAGTATTACTCTGAGGCTAAGTTGGTGTGACTTCATTGTAAATCTAAAAAAGTGTGCCCAAAATTGCAGAGAAAGTTTAAGGGCCCACATACAAAGGGTGACAGAAGTGTTGTACAAACTAGCGCCACCGGAGGGAGACTCTGATATTGTTGTACATTTCAACCAACTCAAACCTTTCATTTCAACCCTCTCAGGGGAAGATGCCTCAGATGGAGGAAATTGTCCGCAGCAACATCCCTGGTCAGGCCATTCAGAAGCCCTCTTCACTGCCAACTGAGGTCGCCATTGAGAATCTCCTAGATCTGCAGCAATGACCAGGCCCATGATGAGGCAACGCCAGGGACCCTAGCGGAGGGGGTTGGAGGAACATTCGAGCCCAACACTGGACCAGGGGGAAGACCACATCATGCTGCAAGGGCGGAGCAGGCTACAGATGCGCCTGGGCAACAGCCTGCAGCAGAGACAGCAATCCATCAGGGTCAGATGGACCCGCAGGGCTCAGAGGCCCCTGAAGCAGGCAGCAGTCATCCACCTCTCCTAAGTCCTTGGGGGGGTGTCTCATTGGCTCTGCCAGTTGAGTCCGTTTTTTTTTTTCTTTTATCTTTTCAAGTGCTAGCATTTGTATTGTCTTGTGGGATGGGGGCGTTTTGAATGTCCAGCAGTGGGGAACAGAGCAGCAGAGTAGGAAGTCTGGAGTAGGGAGTCTGCAGTTTAGTCTGTAAATGACCTAAATTATGATGTTTGTTCAGTTTATTAATGTTTTCTTGTGATGTTGATTTTGTCTCATTTGGTTTAAATTATAAAAATGGGTGTTTTTATTTTGAAGGCAGAATGCAGTAGAAAGTAAAGTACGTGTATGACGGTAAACATTTACAAGTGCTTCTTCCAGACTAAGGAAAACATCATGCTTTTGTTTACTTAGCACCTGGTTGAAAAGGGCACTTGGTACTGTACTGCCCTGTTTTGCCTGCCTCCCCCTTGGACTTCTGTTTTTAATTACTCTGAATTATTTAATAAAGATGAATTGATATTTTTCTACATTCAGTGGTGTGGTTGTCACTTTTTCAGCCTCTTACTGAGTTAAAACAGGTTGATCTTAAGGTCCACTACTTTTGTTAAAAACAGCTCTACAACAGATCTTAAAGTACTTTGCTGCTTCCCTCCTTGCAGTGTGAGGGATGATTGTCTCCTGAACTTGATCAATTAACATTAAAGCGATATTCCACTTTGCCAGAGTAAGCCACTCAATATGTACTCACCCCTATGCCAATGTGATGATGGGTTAAGATCTCCAGTTCACAAAACAATCCTGGAGTTTTAGGAGGAACAGGGTAGCAGCCTCATCCAGTACAATGGCAGTGAATGGAGACCACAGATAAAACGTTAAAAAAAGAACACAAAACAAACACAAAATGTCTCCATCCTGCTCGTGTGGTGTAATCCAAGTGTCTGTGTGCCGCGACATTAAAATTTAACCACAAAAGACACCATTTACACCATGTTTTTAGCCGAAATGTCAACTGTAGCATGTAGCCGGTAGGATGTAAACATGCTACATGCTACAACATACATGCTACAGTTGACATTTCGGCTAAAAACATGGCGTGAACTGAAGATCTTCACCCGTCATCACATCGGCATAGGGGTGAGTACATACTGAGTGGCTTATTCTGGCAAAGTGGAATATCGCTTTAAGATCTGTGATGTGCTCGGGGCTTTTCTTTGCAGGGTCTCAGGGTCTGTTTTTTAGGATGATGTGAATGGCCTTGAAGAAAGTTTGTCCTTAAATCCTAGAATTAAAGCATGTTGATCTCTCTACATCCACCCAGTGACTTTTTGCATGTCTTAGCTATTAAGTTTTATATTTAGTATTTATACTCTGCTATTAGTTTGCTACACAGTCAGATACATTAAGTTTAACTTTAAATGACACAGCAAACAAGGTGTGTGGGGGGGGGGGGGGATTTAAAACAGGCAGCTGGCTGGACTGCAGCACTGTAAACCCACAGCCCTGAGGTATTAGTGTGTCAGAGTTTGCATTCCTTTGTTTTGTGTGCAGTTTTCATGGATTATATTATGTATAGAAATAGAGAAGTAATGCAACACAAACCTTACCTTAGAAAGCTGCAGGACAACAGAGTTTTTTTTTTAACAGAGTCTATTGTCTTCTCTGCACCCACACAGTCTGCAGTAAGGTGGCAAGTAATATGACACAGGAGGCTTCTGACGATGTGCTTATGCTTCTAATGAAGATAGAAGTCATAGTTTGTGAAATCTGAGATTGTTGGGAGTGCCACTCCTGCTATAAACCATTGATTCTGAACTTTAGTTGCCAGACTTAAACTCTGGTCCTGGTCAAATGATGACCAGGGCTGTAGTGGTAAAAAAGGAGGCCAAACTATAAACTTCAGTCACCTTGTCAAATAACTAGATAGATAAAACATTGTGATTGATCCATTTAAAATGTATACAAACCAACACAGGTGCAGTCAGTTGCATGCACAGAAATTCAAACTAATGGAATAGCATCAGTGTCCATAACGTGTTTTTTGAATGAATGCATGTCTCTTTGTCTTCTTGTGGAGGACAGGTTGAAAGACAGTGGAGCAGATAGGGTGAAAGAGACCTCTGCATCTGTTGTGTTTTGATGCTTGTTTCCTGACTCAGCATCATCAGCAGCCTCTTCCTCTGCTGAGCTGTTACTGTCATCTCCAGCTTCTTCTGTAGGGAGTAGCAGCAAGTGTAGCATCAGTGCTAGTCAAGCTAAAGTTGTGATAGAAAGTGTCGCCTTTAGCTCTGCTTGTTCTTCAGACTCCACTGTTCTGTTTTGGTAATTCCCCCGTTTCCTTTCATCCATAACATTGTGTAGACTACAAAACAGAACAATACACAACAATTGTTTTTCTAGTCTTTGAGATTAACCCTTGTGCATCCCTAGGGTATTTTTTACCCTTTTGGACTTTTTCTTGTGGATAATTTTGGCTGTGATGATGCATTTGGCATAAATTTTGCTACAGGTGTGTATTTTGGGGTGTATTTTGGTATTTCAGGCAAGAAAGTGTTTTTAAGTCTTTAATACACTGATTACATAAAATAGTCACACCTTTGTCCCTAAGGGTATTTTTTACCCCATTGACTGCCATTAAAAACACCCTTTTTTGATATTTTTTTATATTGT
Organism: Lutjanus argentimaculatus; assembly: GCA_034769285.1. NCBI lineage: Eukaryota > Metazoa > Chordata > Actinopteri > Lutjaniformes > Lutjanidae > Lutjanus > Lutjanus argentimaculatus. The sequence continues at coordinate 91,493 of JAWZSL010000136.1, forward strand.
GTAAATTCAAAAAATCTAAACTTTTTTTTTTTGTTTATTTACAAAAGGACCCTTCCAAAATTTATATTTTTTTGTTTTCCAGAGATTTGCATAATTTTTCCATTAACCCCATCAGTGCCATTGAAAGCCTGTGGATTGTCTGCTACCACCTAGGGGGTCAGTATAGAATTGCAATCCAGCTGATTTTTTTTTTCAAAATTTTTTTGCTGAATTTAGTTGAGGGGATTCCTGTGACTTAGCCTGAATACAAATATTTCCATATTTATGTCTTTTACTGTGTATAGGACATGATACAAAACTTGACTCTAAATCGTGATAGAGTAAATCAGCCTATGTAAATCTATGAAAAGTCATTTTTTCAGCTTATCGCCATTACAGCAAAATATCTTTTTTTTCTTTATCAATGCTTTTAACCTGATGCCAGGACCTAAGAATTTAAGTTTTTACAAAATTTTAGCTGATTTTTTTTTTATTATGTCTGCCCCTGCAAGAGTAAATGCACCATATGAAATTCAGAGAAATAATATGCATTTTTACCATTGTCAAGTTTTGCAAGCTGGTTTGGCAAAAAAAGACATTTAAAAAGTTGGCTATTTTGCATCAAATTAAAGCCTAAGGACTGCAGCTGCAGCCGCTCCCGCACCCAGGCAGAGGTGCCATCTCTGCCGTGGTGGTAACAAGTGTTCAAGGAGCTGCTCCAGATGTGGAAGAGGTATCTGCAAAGACCACACTGTGTGCATCTGCACTTCGTGCTTGGAGGACTGACCCCCCTCCCACCTCCCCCCACCATCACCACACACACACGCACGCACGCACGCACGCACGCACACACACACACACGCAGAAGAGAGAGAGATAGAGATAATGTTTTAATAATTATTTTGTTCTAACTAATAATAATGTTCTAATTTGATAAAATTATGCTTGTTCTTGTTTGCTTGTTTGTTCTTGTTGAAATAAATTTTGTTGATGTTGAAAAATAAATGTTATTTTTGTTTTATTTCTAGGTATTATAGGGGTATTTTTTTTACCCTTAGGGACACAGGTGTTGCACTTTTTTTTACATCTGACTTTGCAAAAAAAATAAGAATGCATCAAAATCAATTTTTATTTCAATCTTTGATACTCCCAGGCTCTGATAATCCAAAAAAAAAAAAAAAAAAATTAAAATTTTGAAACAGAATGAATATTTGCTATGTATGGTGAGAGCTGAAGTTACTAATAGTATTCTTAAAAAAAATTTGGAATTACACACTAATACATAATATTTATATTACAGTCTTTATTGAGGTTTTTTTTTTACCCATAGGGACACAAGTGTTGCACTTTTTTAAGGGATGCACGAGGGTTAAATGAGTAATTTATGGTATTGCACCACCACACTTTGACAACATGCATGCTGTTATCTTTGTTAAAGTGAATCAGCAGTGAATCATGCTCATGCACAAACCATATATCAACAATAGATGAATCCAGAGACCGCTTTGTGTGTTCCGCCATCTTGCGACGCCACCATTGCTGCGGTGGCACATTGTGTCTGTCACTCTCAGTGTCTGCTGGTTGGGTCTAGAAGGGAACCCCACATTTGTGAGACTCTCCCAAGATTTTTCATAGTTTTGGTCAAAATGTTCACTCTTGTGAGATCTTGCATATCTGGGGTTCCCTTCTAGACACTGTGTCTATTTGTTAATAGGGACAGCATGGATAACTGGATTGACAGCAGCCATCAGACACTGGTGAAGGTTCCTTTTATTAACATTACTCAGATGTTACATAGTAGTTAGACGCTGGTTGTGACAACAGCCAGAAATATGAAATATGATAATGGAGAAGAGAAAAAAAACAGACACATTTAAGTGATGAAGTACTGTGTAATATATATTAAAAATATTTATATAAATTCACATTTTTCATTAGGTATTCAAGATTTTCAAGATCGCAGGCTCGCAGTCATTCACACTCACACTGCAGAGAGACGCCACCGCAGCAATGGCAGCTTAACTTCTGGTACTTTGCTGGATTCATTTATAACCTAATTTGACACATTATCCATAATAATTAAGATAAACAAAGATAAAAATACATGGTAAAAAATAGCATACTGTCAATATTTTAGAGACCCCCAAATTTCACAACTCATGTTTTCAGGGGAGCTCATGTTCTATGAAGAGAAGCTAAGCTGACTCTTGTAATGTTTTTCTCTCTAAAGGTGTTAACTGACTGACCTGAATCTTATTGTGGTGCATTTACAGTTTTTCACAATTATTAAAACACTAAACCCAATTCTCTGAACCAAATGATCAGAGCTCTAAACCCATTTATCAAATCATTCACTCTTTTGGCAAAACTGTAATCACATTTTTACTCACTAAGACACATTTTACACTGTGATGCACTTGTGTTACAAAATGGTGAACACAGGTGACAGAAGCTGAACACAACTAAAGCACATCATTTACATACAGACTCAAAATTTTTCACACGTTTCTAATGATGTTCTAATGAGTTTTTCCACAATTGTTTACACATTAAAATTGGAACTTGAAATGCAGACACTGAAATCTGAAACTCATGCAACAAATCCCTAAACCAAACCTGCAACAGTTTCTACCATCCACTCTGTGGAGGTGGGTGTGGTTAGCAGTCAGCTGCAGGACAGAGAGAGGTGTGGGGGGATGACTCATGAGAGGAGTGTCAGGTGAGTTGATTGGCACAGCTGCTGCTGATTTTCCTGATTGCACTCTCCCCTTTTCATGCAGTTGTGTGCTGACCCTCAGAACATTTCTGCTCACACAAATAAGAGGAAGTCTGCCGGAGATTTCTGTTGAATGCAGCTGGCTAGAGGACGTGCTGCAGGAGCAGGGCAGCTGCAGGTACAGGTCATGTATTGGTGATTTATGTTACTGTGTTTTGAGCAGGAGCCTCAAAATAAAAGTACTGTATACTGTCTGAGAACCAGATTTGTTTGTCTGTGTTGGGGAACTCATGGTGGAAACAAGATAGCTACACACTCAGTTTTCAATTATTAAAACACTAAACCCCATTCTATGAACCAAATAATCAGAGCTCTAAACCCATTTATCAAATCATTCACTCTTTTGGCAAAACTCTAAACACATTTTACTTCTTAAGACACATTTTGTACTGTGATGCACCTCTGCTGCAAAATGGTGAACAAAGTCAGCAGAAGTTGAACACAACTACAACACAACTGTCATCATTTACACACACCTCACTTCTTCACACTTGTTTCTAATGATGTAAATACAGTTTTCTACAATTGTTTACACACAAATTGGAACTTTAAATGCAGCACAATTTCTGTCAAATACTAAGTTTTCAATTCTATGTAAATCACACTTTTTGCAAAACACTGGACAGAGTTTTGTACAGAGGCACAACATTCAAAATTACAATCAGACGTGTTCTTTCATAAAGTAACATCAATCACAAAGCCAGGCTTTATTTACCAATATTTACCACTAGTAACCAATGTTTCAGACAGTAAATGTCTTCATGGTCTGTGGCTGAAACCCATAAACCAGGAACTCTTTCTCCAGGTGACTTGGCCTGCAGTGATTGCCTTGGAGTTTTGTCAAGTCTTCATCTGGCAAAGAGAGTTTTCACCCTGTTGTCTTGCAGGGAGAATGTTGCTTGTGATGTAGATGAAGTCCTCTGAGCTGACCCAGTACAAAGACGTGATGCTGAGGCAGAATGAATCCATCGTCTGTGTTACTATATTACTTGAAGCATGTACAGTATACAATATGTTCTGTACTAAGCTGTGAATATGCATTTTTACATATTTCTGAAAATTCAAAATGCATTTAAACATATAAAAATGTTTTCCTGTAGCTACATGCTCTGAACACTGTTTTCCATCTTTTAAAATAACATTGTTTAATTTTGCCAGAAGAGGTTTTGTGAAAGTAGTTTGAATATTTGGTTTTGTGTTTATAGTTTTGAGAAAAGGGAGGAAGGTTTCAAAAAATTTGAAAACTGTACTCTGATGTACCATGAGCCACTCAGTCTCTGCTGCCATCCAGTGGTTGGTGGTGTGTAAATCAGCAGCAATCAGATAAATGCTGCTGGATGCAGGTATCATACATCCAGCAAGAGGAGCAAACTGTACATGTACTGTAATAAACTTATATTCTACTGGACCAATCAGCCTAATTTATTGGTATACATTCATGACTGTATGCTGATTTTTTTTTGTGCCTCCACGCTGGAGACAGCTGTGACCACTGGAAATATGTGAGGTCATCTCCTTCTTGTGAAATCTCAAGAATGCCTTGATGGAATTTCCTCTAACTTGATACAGTTGTCCACTTGGACTCAAGGATGAACTGATTAGATTTTGGTGGTCAAAGGTCAAAGGTCACAGTGACCTCACTGAACACATTTTTCACCCATAACTCAAGAATTCACATTGTAATTATAGCTGCTGCGCAGCAATGGTCGGGGCCGGGCAATTTTAGGCAAAATTAGGCAATTCTGAGCAACAAGCAGAGTGTAGGAAGATGAAAAAAAAGGTGGCATTCTAATGTGCATTTTACATCAGTTGAGGCTTGAACTCACAATTTCTGGCACAAGAGACTCTGCATATTGACTGATAGCTAAGCCAAATAAACAGGGAAAAGAGACAAGGGATAACAGGGAAACGTGTTGATAAAGAGTATTTGTCTCTTGCCAAAACTCCCTGAATCATAATTATTTAAATCTTAGCAGTCTCTAATCCACATAGCATGATACCTGAACATAAGGCTTTCACATTTGAAAGTCCATCCTGCCTTAGCTGAGGCTCCAACTCACAACTTCTGACACTAAAGTCCATCTTTTATCTCACTGAGCTAATTGGCAAGTGACAGTTCATGTGTGGCTTCACAAATTGACTAAGCCAAGGATCAGGGTGCCAGGCAGCAGCCATCCATGCCATGGAAAAGCAAATTTCAAAGTGAAAGTTCCAAAGCTGTAGCACATATGGTTGATTTGTTGTGAATTTTCAAAGTTTTGAAATTTAGAGGCTTGCTGTAGCGCCACCATCAGGACTATTGGCCTGTTTTTGCAGCTGAAGCAATCTGACATGGGACTGGACCTTTGTGCAAAGTTTGGTCATTTTTCGTGCATGGGAAGTAGGATTTCCTTGGAAGAAGAAGAAAGAAAGAAAGAGAAGAAAGAAGAAGAACATGCAGGATTACAATAGGGTCCTGGCAGCTTAGGCTGCCCGGCCCCTAATTATGACAAAATTACACACAAATGTCTAATAAGATAAATGATGAGGTGATGACATTTTATATCCAAACTGTCAAAGGTCAACTTCACTGTGACATCATAATGTGTGAAGTGGAGACAACATGTTTCTCACTAGAGGTTATTCACTGGAAACATACATGTACAGTGAGAACCTCCATGTTGCAAAAAAAGAAAAAAAGAAATACTCAATCCATTATTAAATTCTTATCATTATAGTGGTAAGCTCCATATTAAATTCCCTCAAAGTCTTCACTACAGACATTATATGAGTCTGGACAGACGTGGATGTAAAGTGTAACTTGACTGGTTGGAGGAGGCATACAACTGTGAGGAGGTTTTGTTTTTTGACTGCTCTGTTTTGACTTCTCACTCTTCCTAACTGGCCACTAGGGGCCACCAGTGATCAACTGTTTCAGTTTGAAGTCTTGTTTCAGCTCAGGACAACGTATGTGGGGGTGATGTTAATTTTAGCTGAACTTTCCAAATCTCTGCTGGTTGTATCTGGCAGTTGTGGTGGCATTGCAGTAGGTGCTTCACCATCTGTTGGCTGGTGGGGATCTGCACTCTCTGAGTGACCTCTTCTAGTTATGTCATGAAAACGCCTCTCTGTTAACAGCAGGGTTGGACTTTATGTTTATATCAGACAATAGATATTTATCAAGCAGCAGGCATGTTGAACCTTTATTTCTCAAGTTTTAATTCAGTGAGTTTGTCAAAGGCAGACATATTTTTGTCTTGAATTTCCAAAAAATGTACAATTCATACAAAATGACATATTCTATGTAGGGATGCACCGATCCACATTTTTTTCACTTCCGATCCGATCCGATCCCGATACCTGAATTTAGATATCTGCCAATACCGATACTATTCCGATACCAGAGCTCTATTTGCTTTAATATTATTATCGTTATTGTTGATTTTATATGAGGCTGTAATAAACTCCTCTCTACAGGCAAGTATGAAATGTACGAATGTATGCATGTATGTCCCAAAAGGCAACTTGAGGTAAGTGTAAGCTCAGAAAAGGAAGTCAGAAAAAGCCGCGGTAAATGCCGGTGTCTGAGGCAGCTGCCACAGACCTGCAGAAGATTGAGGATTCATTGTGATTTTTCTTTTTCAACACTAGACCATAGGGGAAAAAAATCATGCACTTCCATGTATATCATATATTGGTCATATTTCCAAAAACAATACACAGCACGTGCCCTGTAATGTTGGTTTTACTTAATCAGCATGATTGATCTACTGCATATATAGATGGTAAACAAACTTTCTGAATTAAACTTAATAACACTTCATAAAAATTGATTATTTGATTGCTTAATTAATTATACACACACATACATGTGTGTGTGTTGGGGGGGGGGGGGGGGGGGGGGCATTAATCTTTAATTAATCCCGCAGCCCAATCACATCACATCACTAAATGTTATAGGGGAAAAAAAACACTCGTGGCCAGCATTTGCCATGGCTGTTGCCTCAAACCGCAGCATTTGCTGCGACAGATCCGTGTCGCGGCTGTCTCAGACAGCAGCATTTGCCGTGGCAGGTCTGTGACAGCTGCCTCAAACAGCAGCATTTGCAGCAGCATTTGCTGCCACTGCCACGATTCGAGCTTGCTGGCTCCTTTCGTCTTTCTGCCCCCTGGCTAAAAAATCCTCGTGCTCTTTAATGCGGTGCTTTTTCAAATGTTTGATTAAGTTCGTTGTATTGTAGGTTGCGACGGCTTTACAAACATTGCACGTTGCTGTCTTGCTTTGCGGTGTTTCTAGTGTAAAATATTTCCACACAGCGGACATGCTGTGATGAAAAGTTGGTTAACCACAGTGCTGCTCAATGCTCGCCTGCTAGCTGGATGCAAACTGTGGAATGGACTTCCTGAACGGAGGCGTGTCTCATTACGCCGCATCTCATTGAGACACGCCTCCATTCAGAAAATCCATTCCACATTTTGCAGCCAGCTAGCAGAGCAGCTGGCAGGGAATCACTTGAGGAGTCATTTCAGCAGACAACATGAAAGCACAGACATGGCTCATGGATCGGAAATCTCCGCAGGTTGGATCGGAAATTTCCAATCCGTGAATTACATTGGTATCGGAACCCGATACCGATACTGGATCGGATCGGCCCCATCCCTAATTCTATGACATAAGATTTAATCCATATTGACAAGCAAACAGCTGCTCAGAATCACATCCTACAATCTACCACTAAAATAACAAAAATAAACTTATATGAAATAAAGATAAACATTTAGCATTTACTTTAGTCTGATAAACGATAAGAAAGCAAAACAAACCCAGTTTTGGCCACAGGGCCTGCATTAGTTCTAACTAAAAAAAACAAACCAATAAATTAAAATATATATGAGGGACTAAAATAACAATATAAGTCCTAAAGACTTGTCAAGATGATCTCCCTGTGTTAAACATACAAATCGGTAAAATAAAGATTTCGGTTATAATGAGCTCAGTTCATCAAATAATAATATCTGATTCTCTGTCCTTCCTATTTTTTCTACATTTCTCCTGTTTCTCTCTCCATCTTTCTCTGCCAACATGAAGCTGACTGTGTAAAGGCTAAAACACACCACCAGCAGCATGCATGTGCCTGCTGATGTGGGGCGTGCCCACTGAAAATAATAGGGGCAGCTGTTTTTTTGGCAGTGGTGTGTTTTAGCCTTAAATGTTGTCATCATTCATACTGATGAACTGTTGGTATCATCACTGTCCATTCTGCAACAACACACAGAGGACAAAAGTTTGTCGATGGTCCCCTTTCTCATGAAAATATACAGAGTCAAGTCTGCGAGAGGACTCAACTCAAGAAATATGAAAGACAGTTTGGAAAGTGTATTGTTAGATCTGACTCCATCTGCCAGGTTTGAAATGATTCTAGGCAGGAACACCAGTGTGTAAATAAGCAGCACCAGAACCAAAAGGCCCACAATTCGTCGTTTTTCATCAGAGGGGACAGAGATGGAAGCAGACAGGGCTTTGAGGACCCCACCCAGGAAGAATATGAACAATGGGAGGGGAAGGAGGAAGAAGACACCAAATACAGTGTATCTGACCAGAGAATGAATCCAGAAATATAAAACAAGGACAATGACAAGATCAAGAGTCCAGACCAGAACACAGACCACCACAGAGATCTTGATGGTTCGTCTGAAACGGTACCACAGTGGGCAGGCGACGACCAAATACCTGTAATACAAGATGGACACATAGTCTTTGAGGATAATGGTCAGACAGGGAAGTAGCTTCACACATACTGGACAGACAGATAGCTACCTTTCCAGGGCGACGCACACCATGAAGCAAACACTGGCCACCAGAGCAGAGAGGTAAATATAACGGAAGACTGCAAATATCTTCTGACCCTCAGTTGTTGCCACCCTGGCGATCATGCAGCAGAGCTGAATGAGGTCGGCGATGAGAAGGTTGATGACATAGATCGGAGCAACTTGATCGTTTCGTACCTGCAGGAAAACATTGGTTAAAGTTAAAGGTCTCATATTATGCCCCTTTCTGATAAGTTTTATATGTCTCAGAGGTCCTCAAAACATGCTTTTGAAGTTTTTTTCATAAAACACCACTCAGATCATACAGATCAGCAGGCCTCTAAATCCCTCTATTTCAGCCTCTCTAGAAACGAGCTGTTTCTGTGCCTGTAGCTTTAAATGCAAATGAGCTGTGACTAGTCGCGCCCAGTCGCGCCCCTCTCAGGAAGTGGGCGTGAGGGGCCAACCCTGATGCTGGACACGGATACGGCTGGTCTCAGACCTGCTGAAATTCAAACGTCTGATTTTGATCCAGAATGTGACACAGACAGAAGCTCCTGCAGAAGTTCAAACTCTGTGGATGCTGCAGGACATTTCTGATGGTAAGTCAACAATGTTTGTGTGTTTTGGTATGTTACAATTAGTCGATGTGTGTGTTGATACAGCGCTAAAATGTAGCTCGCTAGATAATGCTAAGTGTAACTCACTCCGCTTGGTCAGTATTGAGGGACATTTTGGTGAATAAGTGACATTGTCTTTTGTGCATGTAGTTAACCGTCATGTCTCCGGTGAGACATGTTAGTACTCTTACCTGTGCAGGTGTTACGTGTCCCAATGACATATTTTGATGATTACTGACAATAAATTCTCTTTTTGTTCTGCAATATTCTCAGCAGAGATGCCATCAAAACAGTGTTAACAGTTAAACAGTTCATATAATACTGAGCTTGTTTTGGTATTCATAAAATTTCAGTATCATCATTTAACATCATTTTATCATCAGTTTTCTGAGGTCGAGGCTGTGTGCGGTGGTTTGTAAACTACACTGTTACAGTTTACCTGTTACAAAGTTCCAACATTATGTGTTTGAAATTTGTCAAAGCTTCCTGCTCATCCACCACAGCTTGTCTAATGCCTGTCAGGTTTGAATTTCATAGGCCTTACATTTTGTTGAAATATTTACATTTTTCTATTTTTTTGGATGTGCTCACAACAGACCTTAGAATGAGAATGACTCTGAATGAGCTGCACAATTATTTTAAAATCAATATTTTGTGTCAAATGTATTTATCATGGTAAGTTACTGTATATGAAACAGGATAATGTACAGTGAGTAATCAGTATTGTGAAATAAACTCCTTGAGGGTGAATTAACTCCACTTTGTCGGGGTCCTGCATCAGCCTGTCAGGGTTTATTTCACAATACTGAGAAAAAAATTTCACAACTTATTGTAACTGTTGTATTTATGAAGTTAATATGTCAGATTCTTTGCATTTGCTTTACATGACTTCAGTGGTTCATAACATTACAGTGTTCACAAAACATCATGAATGGAGAAACACATCCCATAATAAGTAGATACTGTGCATATTAAACATGAATTCACAGGAGATCATTTTTACACCATGAAGCATTTATTGAATCACATATATATCACAACATATAACATGTCAAATGATGTACCTATTATCCATGACAGTAAAAAACTGAAATTCACTGAATCTATATGAAAAATGTTTGACATATCAAATATTGATGTTTACAAGGCTACAATGCTAACTGGACATCTTTTCCTCTTGTTTCAGTCGTTACAGGTATCAGCCTATCAGAGTGTTGTGAGCTGGTGCTTCCTCGTCACTCCTCGTCACAGTCTGGTTCTTCAGATTCTCACCATGTTTCCTGGTGCCCAGGGCCGCTATGTTGGATTCAGACCTCCCCTTAGTTGAACCAGGACACACAGCTGGTGACGACCTCCTCCTCGTCTCGCTCCTCATACTGCGCACTCATGTCCTCTGGATCTTCATCCATGTCTGGTGCTGGGTCCAGAAGGACTTTCTCAAAGATGAGGTCCATCAAATCAGCCACATACCCTGTGCAGTATTACACAAAGATTTTGTTTAGACTTAAAAAAAACAAACAAAAAAACTGTGCATATCAGTTGTGTGTATTTATATAATTTTAATAATAGTTTTCTATTTTTTTGTTGAAACTTTTACAACAAAAAATGTGACAGTGCAACTGTAAATACAACATGTACATGTGACAAATAAAAGAACGTAACACTTACAAATTGTTGTCTCAGTCTTCACTGGTTTTGCTCTGCATGCTCCTCTCATAGCCTTTGGGAACTTTGCACTTTGAAGAGTTGGTCTCCACCAGATGTGACGTGTGGTTTTTCAGCATTTGTAAAACATGTCAGCCAGGCAGAGTCTGGAAGTACAGCAGTACAGAGAAAATCAAAGATGTAAATCATGACAAACTGTACATATTTTAACAAGTTCAACAAGTTCAACATAACTACAATTCTGTTTACCTGCACAGCTTTCCAAGAAATGGAAACAACATTGTTTGGTGTAAAACAAAGGACGATGCTGTGGAAAGCCTCAGATGAAGTCTGGTGGAGGGGCTCAGTTTTCTAACAGCCATCTTGTTGGTCAGCATCTTCTCCAGCTTGTAGAAGGCAGCAGCTGCTAAAAAAGAAAAAAATGTTTACAATACAGTATAGTACAAATAACTACTGACAGTATGTGTGATGAATTTATTAACCCAATTAAATGAAACTGTCAGCATGATTATCTTAACAGAATAATTCTGATCAATACTTCTCACAGTCCTTCTTACTGACTTTTTTTTGTTTTTTGTTTTTTAAATTCCTATAATTCAACATTTATTCATTAGAAATGAAAGATAAATGTGATATGTTGCAGTGCAGAATTCAAAAACCAGTAAGTATTTGGTATCAATTATCTCATCACGTTACACTGTAACTGTAACACCAAGGGTCTGTCAAATGCTACTGAGACCATATGTGTCATCATACACTGCTATGAGCCTAATACATTTATAATAACACCTACTGTGTGTGACATGGTCATTGTTACAATACACAATGTTCTTTTTGTGAGTAAAAATCGTTAACCCATGTAGTCATGATTTTATGAATTGTACTGATATCAAAGTAGAACAGTCGTCGTTATGGACGCGTCCCTCTCCTCCTCCTGCATGTCTGCACCCCCCACTGAGTTTGTAATGTAATGTAATGCAAACTAAACAGACTATTTCAGTTCTTACATTCTAAGCGCAGATAAACACAACCGCATACCTGCGCTGATCACAACGCCCGGTTTAGTCTGAATACAAGTTTGTGGGCTTGATTCTGCAGCAGGTAACTACACATTTCAGGTGTGACAAACTGAGCAGCTTGGTGCTAATCTAAGTTACACAACATCACAGAGGAGAGAGGAGACGTCCATAACAACACAAACCTGTCAGCATGAAGTCACACAAAAAGTGACATGAAAAACACTTACCAGCATCCAGTTTACTATTGGGTTTAGTTCATTATCTTCATATGAGGCTTAACGTTTACACAGATTATCTTGACTCTCCCTCAATATTACATGCGTGAGCATGAAGTAGATGCTACTCATATTAGCCGCGATACTAACGCCATATGGAGCCGACTAAACACACAGCAAAGCAGCATAAACATGATAAAACTTACCGCTGCCACATGTGAAGTCAGGTCACAGCCAGTGGACACTGATCCAACGTCAGTTTTAGTGTTGAAGTGACTCCGGCTTTGTACTGAGTCTGACCCTCATTCATGAAGCAGTCCACACACACACACATATCACTTTACCCAGTGTTGTGGGGACATTTCCGTCAAAAACAAAATGAATCCACTGAGTCTTCTCTGGGTGAGATGATAGCAGTAAATGAAGACATTTGTGCTTGTTGCTACAGCCAACAACAGAGCACTTGCCGTACTTTGCTCGTGCTTTCAACATCTTTATTTACCGAGCAGCATTAGCGGGGGAAAAAATGGCGACCGGGAGGCGGACCTTCAGGTTTCCAGGGGGTGGCAGCAGAGGCAGGGCTTACTGCCCAGAGGAGGCAGCTCCTTGCCTAGAGGAGGCGGCGTCCCCGCATATGATGTCATATTTTTCGGAAAAATCCAACGGAGTGTTTTTGCCTGCATTCACTGAAAGGTGGAGCAAGCAAGAGAGGGAGAGAGTGCACTGTTCTCATATCAGGGGAGTCTGTAGGCAGGCCGGGGACACATATTTTCACTGGAAAACCTTGAAAAAGTGCATTTTGCATAATATGGGACCTTTAACAAGTAGTTGTCAGTGTGAGGGCTGACATGTAGGGTGAGAGCACTGCCCTCTATAGGCAGGCTTAAAGAGTTTCCTGCCTTTATAAGGACAGGTGTGGGCAATCAGTGCCTCTTTGCCTGAATCCTGGTAGATGTGTGGTAGGACTGCTTGGTGTGTGAAGGTCAGGGACATGTGGGGGAGAAAAACCACTTGTATGGGTTGATTGAAATCTAATGAAGTTTCTTAAATTTAGTTGTAGTGAAGCTGTGTCCTGATTGACACAGTCCATTTATGTCATCTGGTCTACCATGTTGAATTGGACTCAACCTTAGTTTTAGTGTGAATTGTCCAGGATCTGTATATTGTTACTGTGATGACGAACTGCTACACTGTCCATAACTGGATTCAGCAATGTCCTTTTCACCACTGGGAGCTGAACCAACTGAAATTCACACTTGGTTTTGTTTTATGTCTTCATATGCAGTAGGATGAGCTGCAGGGAGTACATGTGGGATCCTCAGCTTTGCATGCAGTGTGGTCGGCCTAATGTTGGTGGTCACTCGAGTGTCTTGTAGATTTCCTCTCCTTGCAGTGTAAGTTGCAGTATTAGTGATCACAGTGGGCTCACATGGTGATAATTATTAGGGTCTGTGATAGAATCTCCCCGTGGTAAGAACCCTGCCTACTTACTTGCTACTAACAAATACTGGTGTTCCATTTTATACTGGAGTTTGTACTTTTAAGATGTTAATGGTTTTAGTTATTTATTAGTATTGTTAAATAAAAGTTGTTTGCCTTAAACTTACAATTGTTTTCTCTGTCTCAGGTCTCCAGCAATAAAAATCTTATTTCTAAATAAACATTTTAGTAGTGAACTGAATGCACATCTGCTTTCCTTGAACCTATAAAGTTGTTTTGTGTCAACACATATGAAGTTGGGGCCTATAACCACCTGTAGGTTTATATAGACAATGGCCTTAAAAACTGATTGGTCACATAAACATGTTCTGAACTCTAGCGAATATGGGAACTTAGCATGTTAGCATGCTAAAATCTGCCAATTTGCAACTTAAAGTACATCTGAGGCTGATGAAGCAACATATTGACCTGATGATGGCGCTAAATGAAAAGTCACAGGATTCAAAGACAAACAGACTGTACAACTCACACATGACAGACAGTAAATAAATAAATCTCAGTTATAATGTACATACCAGAGAATAAAGAGCGTAGATGGCCACGAGGGTCAGAGGAAGGCCGACACCAATGATTGTGCTTGTCAGCACATATATGATGAATTTAACTTTTTGTTTAAACTCATCATCAGAGGAGTTGCTGCTGGGGTCAGAGTAGGCAAAATAGTCAAAGTAGTAGTAAAAGTAGTAGAAGCTGAAATCGTAGTAGTCATAGGTGTTGTTGCTGTAATCATAGTAGTCGTAGGTGTTGTTGCTGTAATCATAGCTGTTGTCCTGTGAGGTGATGTTCATGTAGAAATCTTCCATTCTTCAGAGTGAAACCTGTTTGAGAGATCAGGTTATAGACAGAGAACAAGTTTTTAATATCTACCAAACATCGTTCAGTGACATCACTGAAGTTCACACAAAATGAAGTTTTATAAGTAGGTTCAGGAACAGGACCACACCACTCTCTCTCAAACTCTATCACCTGCATCTCGCTAATTAACCACCTGCCCCTCCCACAAAACCAAATCACCTGCGTCTGGTTAATTTGTCACCTGCACCTCTGTTTCAGTCTGTGTGTACCTGAGTAAAGATGTCTAACCCTCTCCTGTTCATCTCAGTTCTCAAAACCGTTTGTTGTGCTGTGACTCATCCATGTTATTCTATGTTTGTTTTCTTACCTTCAGACTGAGTGTAACAGCTCTTTCTTCATCTCTCGCAGTAACGGCCATTAATACCACCATTCACTTCACCACAGCCACAGTGAACCATGACACTCCATCCTCTGCATCCACTTCATTTCCTCCTGTTCTAATCACAATGCCTCCACTGTTCCTCCTGTCCATCCCTCACAGTTGAACAACCCGACCACTATTTCACCTTCTCTTCATCAACAAATTCTCTCAGGTGATTACATAGACCTCGGCCCGCTCTTCCAGCCATCCACTTGCAACATCACCACCGGTCCTAGAGAACTCATGGTAGTGCAATTTGCTTTTTTTCCCCACAATATCATGCAGTGTTCACTAATATTGATATATCGATTGACTGTTCCAAATGCTTTCGGTACTCTTTTTTTCGCAGTATTGATACTTCAGCACCAGCTGCAGTTTCTGGCTCCTCCTTCTCTTAGACAGTGAGTTGACACCCTTCATTCTTCTCCTCGACCCCTTTATCACTCCCTTTGACCCCTACCATCCTTCTGCACACAACCCTCCTCCAGTCCTTCACAAATCCCATCACCAATCAACACACCACCTTTAATACTGAACATAAGATGTACTGTATTCAATTCAGTATATGTGTAGTATTAAAGTGTTTATTACTTATGTGCATGTTTTTATCAGAGTGCAGTGCTTTTATTTTACCTTGTGTGTTTTTATATGGTTGAACCTGAGTTGCTGTGATTGTTTCATTGTCTGTTTTGAGGTGTGTGTTTTTTAAACAGCGGACTGTCTGAACTGTCATGACCCTGAGAAAGACGCACCCACACCCCGAGGTATTGACCTAATTATCTGACAGGTGACAGGTGACGGGTGTGAGAGAACCTGATTGGATGGACTTTTATTGAGGCAGAGCGAAGGAGAGAAGAGAGCACGCGGGTCGCAGCAGACGCCAAAGGAAGCAGTCGAGAGAGAGGCGGTCCTCCCGAGAGCCACCAGCCACGAGAAGTGCAGCGAGGGGACGTGCAGTCGCCAGTGTCCAACAACGCTGTTCTACACAGGCTTGGGTCAGCAGCTGAAATCTGCCACCCAGGAGGACCATCTGACGGCTTGGAGCACTTCAGGGTCGACGTGGGAGATGTCCAAGACTGGAGTTGGTGTGATGTCAAAAGGGAGGACGTGGACACGGGAGGAGGTGCTGAATGGGACTGTTTGATAGAGTTTTAGTGGACTGCTCAACAGCCACTTTTGGTGTTTTAATGAGTCTGAATTGCATTTTATTGTTTTTTAGTATTTTATTAATAGTGTTGATTTTATAATTTAACACTGGTACCATCATTGTTTATTTTTAATTGTAATAATTTTTTGTAGAACCTGTGAGCCTCCTAGGCTCTGTAAATTCCTAGGTGGAGTTGTCGGCACGCTACAGTCCAAAGCTGTCTGCTTGTTACAGTTGAACATTTTCTACATTAAAGTTTGCAGTTCTAGTAATTTGACAAAATTTACCTGTGAGAGCTGCAAGATTCCACCTGGATGAGTTCTCTACACCAACGTCTGATGTGTCGTCCTCTGCATCCAAACAGTCTGTGCAGTAAATATGGTGTGTGACAACATGCAGCAGGTTGATAACAATCTTTGCCAGTTTTTGCATGGCACAGAGAGAAAACAGTCAGGCATGAATATGGAAATTACATCAGAGCAACTGTCACGGTCAGCAGGAAAGAATAATTAAGAACACTCAAAGCCTATATTCTGTATATTAATGTAGTTTAAGGGTTTGTTTTATCTTTTTTATGTTTATGTTGCACCAAATATTTCCAACCCTGTTATTCTGTGTTTATTCATATCTTAAGTTGACTTTGTGTCAGGTCATGCTGTATAATGCTTTATGAATGTTTATGACTGTTGTCATTAAGTGTTATTTGTTCGGTTATATCATTTTAATACAAAGCTAACATTGTTTGGGATGTCTTTGTTGACATTAACCAACACAATTCACTAGCGGTCCAGACCTGTCATCGAGTCATGTACAGTCAGTCTTTTCTTATCTTAAATTTCTCTTGTTTTTCATATGAAGAGCTCGTATGAACACACCACCTACAGATAGTTCTACAGAAAATCCTACAGTAGATCGGATTGTGAAGGCAACACTTTGAATAGCCTAGCAACACTCAACCCAGAATGCAGCACTTTGTAGTGAAGTGTTAGACGCAGTCGTCCTGTAATACGACCTCTAAACACATGTCTTTCTCAACCCTGAAACACAAAATTAACAATGAAAACTGTCGGCCTGCCTGGACTGACAAATACTTGTTTATTCTGCTGCCAAATCCAAGTGCCAGACCGATATGTTTTAATTTGCAATGAGTGTGTTGCAGTGTTTAAAGATTACAATATTCAGAGGTACCACATTGAGAAACACCAGCATGTGAGATGTGTGGTGTTAAGAGGTCACGTTGAACTGTATGACTCAGACAAAGACAAATTGACACTACTCAACACTGACAGTGATGCCAACGATGAACATAAACTTGTAAACTGTATATACTATATACAGTATATGTGACATATTTATGAGACTAGAACAGATGTTCGACTTTCTGTTGCACTTTGTGTCAGGTCATATTGTATAATGTCTCATACACTGTGTGTGAATTCCCTTTTCACAGAGCAGAGGGGGTTTTGTGTCTCTGCATCTCAAGTTTCAACCCTGAACAAACAGTCATGTGTAACAGGTCTTCAATTCTCTCCTCTGCTGGCTGCTCCAGTTAGACAGTAGTGAGGGCAGGCAGGTGGTGTTAGGCTAAAAATATGGTGTAAATGACATCTTTCAAGTCAACTGGCCATGTCGGGGTTTAAGGAGACTTTGGTTACACCAGATGAGCAGTATGAAGGCATTTTAAGTTTTTATTCTCTTGTTTTTTTTACTGGTCACAATTCACTTCCGTTGTTTGAGAGATTCTGCAACACTGTTTTCCTGTGAAACTCCAGCAGTGTTTTGTGGACTAAAAACACTAAACCTGACCTTCAGTCAGCATGAGGGTGAGTAGATAATGACTGAACTTTCATTTTTAGGTGAACTATCCCTTTAACTGACTGTAACCTGTCTTAGGTTCCAGAACTCCTGCTGGACACTTTTCATGAATTATCACGTTGTCACAACACACAAAACTCTTTTACATCTCAGCTCTCTTCATTTCCTGCCAACCTGCAAACATCTCTATAAATAACTCTTACTGGTGGATCAGAGTAATAGACATAATAGATATAACAACAACAGTAGCAATATTATATATTATTATATAATAACACATTATATAAATATCTGTATGCAGCAGGTTGATAATAATCTGTACCTGCTCTTCTAAGGCAGAGAGAAAAGAAATAGTGAGACATGAATATGGAAATGACACCAGAGCAACAGTCAGAATCAGCAGGAAAGAATAATTAAAAACATCCAGAGCTTATATACTGTATATTAATGTCATGTAAAGGGGACCTGTTAACTATGCTCATTTTCAGCTCTATATTTCAATTCTGGGACTCCACTAGAGCAGCTTTGCATGAGCCAGTGTTCAAAAACATCTGTATTTATCTTGTACTGGTCCTTTATGGAGCCTCTCACTTAAGCCTCTTTCTAAAACAAGCCTTCATCGACATAATAATAATAATGATAATAATAATAATAATAATAATAATAATAATATAATAATAATAATAATAATAATGGACAATATTCATGAATCTATATGGACTCCATTCCTGAAATGTCTGAACAGTGGTATGACTTTCTTATTAACTGTGTTCTGTCTATAAACTCTATCCCACCCAGCACAACCACGTTGAAAAGACGTTGAAAAGACGTCTCCAACTTACGTCTAAATGACGTTTGGAATTAGTTGAATTCAGGTCGTCTAAAAGACGTCTTTACAGAGACGTCCCGGTTTTGCTCTTTATTTGGTTGAAAAGTGAAAGGTGAAAAGCTGTCTTTTCAGGTCGTCTAAAAGACGTCTTTACAGAGACGTCCCGGTTTGGTCTTTATTTGGTTGAAAAGTGAAAGGTGAAAAGCTGTCTTTTCAGGTCGTCTAAAAGACGTCTTTACAGAGACTTCACTGTATGGTAGACCTATATTTGGTTGAAAAGTGAAATGAAGTCATCATTTTCAGGTCGTTTAAAAGACAGTTTTAAAAATTAGACAGTAAACCCAAATGTACAATTCAAACATTTATTAACAAAGTACTTAAATACAAAGTACAAAACAACAAAGGCTGAGAGGCTCAAATTAAAATTCCCCTGTAAAGGGTTTCTCTTTTTTTAAAATATATTTTAATTTAAAAAAAAAAAAAAAAATGACCATAACATGAACAGCATTAAACAAAAAAAAAAAAAAAAAAACAAAAACAAAGAAAAAAGTCAGGCAGCTCATCTGGCCTTGTAGCCGCCACCACCTGAGCGCCCGGGTGCATGTTTCAAGTGGTCCGCCACAGTATGACTAATGTCATGCTCCGTCGCTTTTTTGGCTCCAACTTTTAACTGCAGCTGCAATGACAAAAAAAAACACGTTTTACCCACACAATTGATAAGACAATTCATATTTTAATTAATTAATTAATTAATTTATGTATTTAAATTTCATTATATTTGCTTGAAACCATTTTCCAGGACATTTTACGCTAACTCCCATTCATTCTTTGGTTAAGTGTTCTTTTCAACAGTACCTTATTTTGTATATGATTTTTTCTGTTTATTCCTCTTTCACCCCCTGAAGTGTGATTAAAAGATGTTAAGTCTGTAGCTCTAACTTATCTATGCAATAATCTGTTATACAGGTGAAACTCGAAAATTAGAATATCGTGCAAACGTTCAGTCTTCCCCATGATTGTGAATTCTACTGAACCAGACTGAAAGACCTTTTAAAGGCTCAGGAACTCTTTGCAGGTGTTTTGGATTAATTAGCTGATTAGAGTGTGACACTTTGAGCCAACAATACTGAACCTTTTCACAATAATATTATAATATTCTGAGATTTTGAATTTGGGGTTTTCATAAGCTGTAAGCCATAATCATCAGAATTATTATTTATTATTATTTATTTATCTGTTTATTTCGGCATGTTCTTACTTTATCACAGATGTTGAATTATGCCTTGCAGATCAACACATACTGAAATGGGCACAGGAAGAAGCTGGATTGCTTATCAAAGTCTTGCCCCAAATTTCCACAATTATACATCGAATTAATATGTTCACATCTTACATTGTATTACATTAGTTTAGTTCATAGATCGACAGCAGAGGTCTTCTTTTTAGACCAAACAGTCCAGATAACATGCGTGTATGCACGTCTCAAAGTCTGTTCAGCATCCTTGATGCAGCCTCCTTTGTAGGATTTCAGTGTTCATTTCTTCAGTATTCCATGGGTCAAACTTCTCCTGGGACAAACTTCTCTTGGTGAAAGCAGTGTATTAGGAGAATGTTATTGTACACAGACATTGTTTTCATTTCATGGTCACCCTGATTTCTTCATTATTTAGTTTTGGTAATCACTTATCATAGCATATCTTATCTCATGTTTGAAGATTATAAAAAATAACGGCTTGAAATATCTAACTTTGCATGTTATGAGTCTATATAATAGTTTCAACTTTTAAGTTGAACTACTGAAATAACTGAACTTTTGCACGATATTCTAATTTTTTGAGTTTCACCTGTATGTTTATAAATCATTGCAAACTTGTTTTTGTTTTTAAGCCATGCACACAACAGCTGCTGATCCTCTATCTGCTACTCAGCAAAGTATACAGGGAGAAGAGCCTGTGGTTGCGGGAGAAAAATCCTCATGCTTACAATGCAACACCACAACGCAATAATGACAGGAAAACTTGTTTTTCAAATGATTACCAAGCATAAAAATTGCTAACAGTGAGCTTGTCTCTTCCCTAACTGTATTGTGAGTGAACGTGGTGGACATCTGTAGTGCCCCAGGATGGGACAAACAAAGCAGATCAAAATCCTGAAAAATGCAGAAAGGCAGAAGGGGTGGGTGGATTACTGCCATGACAGAAAGGTCAACCTAAAAAAATAATTTGTGCATACCAATTACAACTTGGTACAGCTTTGTACCCTTGAAGGCCCTCTTGGTCCCGAGGCCCTTCATAATTAACATGGCCATGAGATTGTTGGTCATCAATCTGAAAGATAAGCACATGAGGTGTCTACAGTTAGTCTAATTCTTAAAGGAGGAGAGAGATGGTGAAGGAGAAATGGAGGGAAAGGAAAAAGAGAAAGAAGGGATAGATATGTTGAGGGAGAGAGAGGGAGACAGGGAGGAAAAAAAGAAATGCAGAGGGAGATGAGGGAGGAAGGAGACATAGAGTTGTAGTAACTTAAGGCTGGCTTGTTTGTTTCCTGTCTTACATTATTGGACAAAACTGATCAATCCAGGTGTGATGACCATTGTGACTACTGAGGTCAGACACACCTGGATAAATCAGTTTGTCCAATAATGTAAGACAGGAAACAAACAAGCAGCCTTAAATTCAGAAAGTAGTGGAGCTGTGCATAGAGTCCATTATAGAAAAATTACTTACTGGCCGTGGACATTGGGAATGGCTCCAAAGGGGTCCTTGGTGTCTGAGGCAGTTCTACATTTATACAGAGTGTAATAACAAATTCAGGTAAGATAATATTGCTCTGTTTGCTAATAGGATTGAAAATAATATGCCCACACTTAGATTTTCCTTGTGTTATGTTGACATTATAACTGAGCAATCTTACCCTGTCCAGATCTCGAATGACGTCTCTCACTCCCGTGAGAGGAGTTCGACTTCTTTCTGCTAGATCTGGATTTCTCTGTAACACCCGGGGAAAACACATGTGACAGGCAGACAGGAAGATGCTCAGAAGATGAGGAGAAAAGGTTAAAAACTGACACTACACATTACATCAAAATCAATTTTGTTAAATTTCTGTGACATACCCAAGGCTGGGATAGCATATAAATCTCCCTTATCTGATCATTTATTACATTGAAAAGCAGCCACTTTGTGTTGTGTATTAAATTGGCATGTAAAGGAACTAGGGGCAGGATTAAGAAATAAGACTTGATAGCGAACATAACGTAAATTAATTAATTAAAGCACAAGACAATTATAACACACAAGTCAATGGACATTGTAATGGACACTATAAATATGCCCCTTTTTGGCAACTACTAAGATCAGTAAGCAAATGTCACACATGATTAAATAACTCAACACACTGACTTCTTATCAGCTTACATAAAAAAAGCTATTCAGGTAACATTCGGCTTCGCTGGAAAAAACATCACAGAAAAAGAATATGACACCCCAAAACCTCCGTAAATGCATAGAAAATTGCATTTTGGCACAGATATAGGCCTACACACAATACAAACACTACAGGTCTTATGCCTGCATTAGGCTGTACTGTAAAATGAAACGTGATTGTTATAACAATTGTTATATAGTCCTATTCATACCCTATTCATACCAGTCCATAATCACAAAGAAATGCTTTAACCGTGCACCAGATATCCCTAATAACTAATCCCATGGCATGTACTAAGATGCACAAAATCTGAATTTGATTGGTTAAGGACGCAGCGGGAATGCCAGAGCCTATTGCCAGCTGACCGCACAGAAGCGCAGAGGATCAGGGGCGCTGTGTTCACACACAGTGCGCAGACTGGTGTAATTTAATCATTATTTTGCCACACTATTGTCTGATTTAGTTGTATGCCGTGTTCCAAGCGGGATAATGTGTGATAAGGTGGTGATCAGCTGATCTATTTGGCGCAAAGTTGCTATAGAAGCAGCAGGACGCGGTTGCAAACAGCTGACAGAGTGAGAGCGTGTTGCCAGCTGACAGCACAGAAGCGCAGAGGATCAGCAGCGCTGTGTCCACACAGAGCGAGCAGACTGGTGTATTTTAGCTAATCATTATTTTGTGTTACATTATTGAATGATTTAGTTGGAGTTGTAATCAGATTGTTTACTTGTTGCACTTTGCGTTTGTGAAAGGTTATTTTGACAGCTGACTTCTCCTCCTCTTAACGGAACGCGGTTCCGGTCCCGAATGTTTTAACGGAACGGCGTTCCCGTCCGTTGCGGCTCACTTTGACCCCTGACAACACCTGAGGGATTATTCTGACCTGCACTTTCTCTCTTTGATGAGACATAAAACGGGAGCATACCGCATTACGTGACGTTTTCATACCATGATTTAACCCGGTAACCGCCGGGCCCATGCCTGAAAGCCCCACATTAGCACAAATTAGCAAAACGTTTTGTGCACCTGAACAGGGGTTTGTAGCATTAGCCTAACATTACACTGACAACGTTAGCTGGAGCAGCTGCTCGAGCCTCTCCTGCACCTGCCTAGCTATGTCACACGGCTTCCAACACAACAGCTTTACCTGACTGAAATAACGCTTTAGAGCTCATAATAATAATAATGATGATGATAATAATAATAATAATAATAATAATAATAATAATAATAAAAATAAAGCGATGTTAAATGTAAATCCTAAGTTTTTCAGGCAGCTATCAACGTGACTGTCTGCAAAAGATTTGCCCGGAAAGAAAGCTAAATTGGGAGGGTTTGTAGACCTAGTGCGCTAACATTAGCAATATAAACAATAACACATTTTAGTTGGCTTTTATCCAAATTATTCATAAAATTATGAAAAGAAAACTTACCGGTGTGTCTCCTTCGCTGCTCACTGACAAATGCGCCCAAATAAAGAACCCGCCCCTCTCCTTCTCCACTCACCAATCACCTGCAGGTATTTGAATTTTTTATTTTTGAGTGACCAATAGCCGCTGCCGTGCTTTTACCGCCAGATACCGTAGGTCACTTCACTTCCGCTTTCTAACCGTTATCGGCTCACACGGCAAACTTCATCCGTGCCCAACTAGACTGGACCAATAACTCACTATATGTTAGCCTGGCATCCCTCCATTGACTGCAGCATCCAGAACTCAGCATGCCCAGCTTTTAACAGGAAAAAGAAAAAGAGACCACATCTGGCACCCCTACACTAACTTCCTGTTAAATTTAGGATTAATAGATTTTGGGTCATTCCGCCAAAAGAGTGCCATTTGCTCATTACAACTCTTCAAAATTAAACTTCATTTTTCATTCCATTTCAATATAGAATTTAGTAATATACACATTTACTCATTCAAAATAACTACTGGTCAATCTCAGGTTACTTTATTTAATTTATTGCAACTTTAGAAAGTTTATTATCATTGCATTTTTTTTTTTGTGCTGTTACCAAAACTCAAATGCCATTTTAAAACCATGTTTAAAAGAATATCAACCGCATACATTGTTTCCCCTTAGAAAAAGAGTTAATGTAGTGTAGGTGTTTTTTTGGTTGGTTACATGATGAAATACTAATATTTATGACAAAAAAATACCATATTAAAACCAGACTTGTATTTTTTTTAATATGCAAATCAGACCTTTTCTTTTAAAGAACACTGAAAAATAAATAAATTTCATCCAAAGATTGAGCATGTATTTCATTAAGCAATCAGACAACTGATGGAACCAATGTAAATGTAAAAATACAGTGCATTTTCTTGAATTTTTGGAGAAACAATTGAATAATCAGAAAAAAAAAATTTGGTAACAGGAAAGAAAATCGGTAACAGGAATGAGTATGTGAGTGCATGGATATTGCTGTTACTCTTTATTTGAGTAACAGCAATGAGGGTAACAGCAATGAGTTTTTAGCATAAAATTAGCAGTTGTGTGAATTCTAGCCACTTAGCATCTATAGCTTGAGCACACAGAGCACATTCTTGGATTTAACTGAATATTTTACTTTTGATATCAACAAATACTGTCTTAGAGATAATTTAGGTCACAGGACTGAACTTTGAGACTTACCGTCTCTGACACAGCTACAATATCATTAAATTTAAGGAAAATAAATGAAAGAACTAACTTTTGGTCTTCCCATGAACTTTCAGGAGACCCAAATGATGTCACTTCATGCAGAACATGTCAGTGGTGGAATGTTCCAAACTTTTCAGAGGGGGGAATGTGTTTGGGTAACAGCAATGAGTGAAAACCTGGGGACTGGACTAAAATGTGAATTTTAACCAAAATATAATGAAGTTTTTATAACAATTTTGTTTTTTAAGTGTAGATAGAATATGAAGTCACACTTGTATGCAAAAAAAAATTAGATTTTAGAAGGATTTTATTCATTATTCATTGTGGTAAAATATAGCATTTGGCTGTTGGGGACAGGCAAACAAAGGCTATGTATCAGTGCTTTGGATGCCTTTTTATGATTCTTAAAAAATTATATATCTTTAATTTCTACAATGATTCATGTGTATGGTGCTTTGTTTGATAATAGAATGTATTTTGTATTATTTTATTACTTGTTTTTATACATTTAATATGCTGGGGACGGAAATGCACTCTTTTGGCGGAATCGCCCTTTTATGTTTGTTTTAAATGGCCTTGCCCCACCCTATGTGACCTTTGAAATTTTTAAAACTGCAGCCAGGGCAAACAAGGTCATCGATTCAACCACTCCCGAATGTCCCAAGATCGAGACTCAAGTGACAGACCTTTGCCCGGGGAGCAGCACCCATGGGCTCTGGAACATGCTTCCACTCACATAAAAACTGCTCAATTTTTTTCACTGGCCTTCTGACCCAGTATGTTTGCTTTATGTGTATTTGATAGGCTATTGTGTGCAAATTTGATTTGTACAGCACTTTGGTCAACCAAGGTTGTTTTTAAAGGTGCACAAGAGCTATGAATAAAATTTAACTTGAACTTCACCCTAGGCTCAGCATACTTTCTATGCTGGCTCATTTTTAATCTCAAATGGACATAAATAGGCTAAAATGAACAGATCCCAATTTTCACTGACTGTTTTGGGCAAAGTTTTGAACAAATAAGACAGACTACGGTTGAGGGTGCTTGTCGTGAGGACACTCCTGCGGCCGCGAAGGCAGCGTCCTTCAACCCTCGATTTCTTCTTCTTTTTGTTTTTTAGATATTACACTTTTTTTCTCCATAAGAAATTAAAGAGCGTATCCAATTACAGGTAAATTCACGTCTATAAATTTGGACCAAATCAGACAGGCTAAAAGCAGCCCAATATTCAATGTCTATTTTTGGCAACATTTGGACCAAATCAGACGGACTAAACTCAGTCCACCTTTCGACCTTGATTTTTGGACCAAATTTGGACCAAATTTGGACCAAATCAGACGGGCTGCAGCCCAATATTCAACGTCTATTTTTGGGCTAAATTTGGACCAATACAGATGGACTAAACTCAGCCCAATTTTCAACGCCGAGTTTTGGACTAGATTTGGACCAAATCAGTTGGACTAAATGAAGCCCAATCCTCGACATCTATTTCTGGGCTCAATTTGGACCAAATCAGACGAGCTAAAAGCAGACCAATATTCAAAAGTCTATTTCTGGGCTCAATTGGACCAAATCAGACACAGACCAATATTCAACGTCTATTTCCGGGCTCAATTTGGACCAAATCAGATGGGCTAAAAGCAGCCAGATATTCCACGTCTATTTCTGGGCTCAATTTGGCCCAAATCAGACAGGCTAAAAGTAGCCAGATATTCAGCGTCTATTTCTGGGCTCAATTTGGACCAAATCAGACGGACTAAAAGCAGACCAATATTCAATGTCTATTTCTGGGCTCAATTTGGACCAAATCAGACGCAGACCAATATTCAACGTCTATTTCCCGGGGTCAATTTGAACCAAATCAGACGGGCTAAAAGCAGACCAATATTCAACGTCTTTTTCCGGGCTCAATTTGGACCAAATCAGACGGGCTAAAAGCAGACCAATATTCAACGTCTTTTTCCGGGCTCAATTTGGGCCAAATCAGACAGGCTAAAAGCAGCCAGATATTCAATGTTTATTTCTGGGCTCAATTTGGACCAAATCAGACGGGCTAAAAGCAGCCAAATATTCAACGTCTACTTTTGGGCTAAATTGGGACAAAATCAGACAGACTAAACTCAGCCCAATTTTTAACGTCTTTTTTGGGGCTAAATTGGGACCAAATAAGACGGACTAAACTCAGCCCAATTTTCAACATCTTTTTTTGGGCTAAATTCGGACCAAATAAGATGGACTAAACTCAGCCCAATTTTTAACGTCTTTTTTTGGGCTAAACCTAGGCTACGACGGGACCGACCAGATTTAGCCTAAAAAACAACGTCCAAATGACGTCTTGTGTTGGGTGGGATCTTATTTTCTTCTTTCAGTCTTTCTTTACCTCATTTTATTGCATTCAGAATACTGGATCATTTTTTTTTACAATATAAAGGAAAGGAGTTTAAAAAAATCCAAATGATATAAAACATTTTGGTTTCTCAACAGTATTCTGTTCACCTACAGTCCAAAGCTGTCTGCTTGTTACAATTAGAATATTCATTTTCATGAAAGTTTGCAGTTCTTTTATTGTTTTTAATCATCTCTACATATAAGAAAAATGTAATCTGACAAAATTTACCTGTGAAAGCTGCAAGATTCCACCTGGATGAGTTCTCTACACCAACGTCTGATGTGTCGTCCTCTGCATCCAATCAGTCTGTGCAGTAAATATGGTGTGTGACAACATGCAGCAGGTTGATAACAATCTTTGCCTATTTTTGCATGGCACAGAGAGAAAACAGTCAGGCATGAATATGGAAATTACATCAGAGCAACTGTCTACGGTCAGCGGAGATAATAATTAAGAACACTCAAAGCCTATATTCTGTATATTAATGTAGTTCAAGGGTTTGTTTTAGCTCCCAGGTAGCATGTAAACATGGTGTGAAAATATTGAAAGATCTCCTGTGCATCTGGCTCAAGTCTGAAAGGCTACAGTTGACATTTTGGCTAAAAAAAATGT